>JAZAVI010000352.1:0-144358 GCA_036326025.1 Chrosomus eos | reverse complement strand
AAGATTTGTTAGAAAGATTATTTGAAAGAAAGATTCGTTAAAAAAGAAATAAAGACCAGTTAGAAAGAAAGATCAGTAAGAAAGAAAGAAGATTAGAAAGAAAGAAAGAATTGTTAAAATATAAAGAAAGAAAGAAAAAGAAAGATTTGTTAAAAAGAAAGATTATTTAGAAAGAAAAGAAAGATTAAGAAAGTTAGAAAGAAAGATTCGTTAAAAAAGAAAGACTATTTAGGAAGAAAGATCAGTAAGAAAGAAAGATAGAAAGTAAATAAAGATAGTATGAAATTAGTATGAAAGAAAGAAAGATTAGAAAGAAAAAATTGTTAAAAAAGAAAGAAAGATTACTTAGAAAGAAAAGAAAGATTAGTTAGAAAGAAAGATTCGTTAAAAAAAGAAAGAAAGACTAGTTGGAAGAAAGATGTTAAAAGATTAGTTGGAAAGAAAGAAAAATTATTTAGAAAGAAAGATTAGTTGAAAAGAAAGAAAGATGAGTTAAAAAGAAAGACAGAAAGATTAATTAGAAAGAAAGATAGAAAATGAGTTGAAAAGAAAGACTAGTTAGAATGAAAGACTAGTTAGAAAGAAAGATCATTTAGAAAGAAAGAAAGATTAGTTAGAAAGAAAGCAAAAAAAGAAAGAAAAATTAGTAAAATAGAAAGAAAGAAAGAAAGAAAGAAAAGAAAGAAAGAAAGAAAGAAAGAAAGAAAAGAAAGAAAGAAAGAAAGAAAGAAAGAAAGAAAGAAAGAAAGAAAGAAAAGAAAGAAAGAAAGAAAGAAAGAAGAAAGAGAAGAAAGAAAGAAAAAGAAAAAGAGATCAATTAGTAAGATACTATTTAACTACTTTTAAAAATAGTAAGAGCAGATGGCATTGCTCTTCTTTTAGTTGCACTGCGTTGGCACTACGGAATGAGTTAGTTATTTTATGCATTGGAAAGTGACAGATCATTTGATGTTTTCTCATCAGTAGACAAATATATTATTTGTATGTGTAGCAGTATGCATCTGCGCTACCTATTAACGCCCGTCTGGAGGGTGATCTAACGCTAGTTATAAGGACTTTAAATATGCTTACTGCACGTCAGCTTGGAGGGCATCATACGTGACGTCATGTCATGGGTGTCGTTCCGGTGTGGTGTGTATGAGATAGAGAGATAAGAGCTGCAGGCTAGCGACTCTTTTTGCTCATGATGCTTGTGGGACTGGGTGATTATAGACTCCTTTGTTGTAGTGGACGGGGGAATTAACCGGTATACACTCGGCTGCGCTCCTGGTGCGAAACTTCTGGTAAAGTGGATTAGTTCGGCGGTGTGTTGAGACGGCGTTTCAGGTATGTTTGCAACTCTATAACTAATGTCTCATTCCGACCTCGAGTTCGCCTGGTGAGTTTTCTTTTCTCTTGTGATTCAGGTGTTTCCCATATGCCTGGTTAACGTTGTGGTGGGTTGTTTGTTGCTGTGGTCAGCTACGAGACGCTGGAAACTGAGAGCCAGATCCCTGCTGTTTTGACCCCAAATTTATTCGGTTGACTGCTACTTTTGATTCGCGTTTATAGATACTGTGACGCTACAACACTGTTGTGTTATGCAAGTTAGCCTGAACGGCTCCACGGCCTCACCCGATCTCGATACCACTAACATTGCTGGGGATGCTTGTCCTGGATTCGACATGGGTTACCTAGAATGTAACGATGTGCCTTTTGATGCTCATTATTCTGTCACCACTGTTTCTTGTAGCTGTTGATTTAAGCTTTCATCCTAGCTAGGCGGTATTATGTCTGTCATGTGAATGTTTATTTCTTTTCTTCATTTTTCCTTTTTTTGGGTCTCAAGTGCGCTCTTTGTGGCCCTTTTTTTTCGATGTACACAACCACCTGGTCTGTATGTTTCTGACTTTGTTCCAGATTTGTTTATCCAACTGATTTTCTCAGGAGTATCCTGAATATAAGCGGTGCATGTATCTGTGAGTATGTTTGTCAGCGTACTATTCTGAGATGAGCACTGTGCATTTGGACCCAACAACTGTGGTTGTGTAATTTTTCTTTCTTTTTTTATATACTTTATTGTGTATTGTGGTACTTGAGTTTTAAGTGTTTTTGTGTGTGTGTGTTCTCCATTGTAGGTCTGGGCGGCAGGGGAAAGAAGGGGCGGCAGCCCTCATCTTGGTGGTGGTGTCTTTGGAGTGCTTGCTGTGCCACACGGAGGTGTTTGACTGAGTGCAGTGTGAGTGCACGTGTGTGTGGTTTTCTTTCTTTCTTTCTCAGGAGAATAGAGAGGCCCCTATGGGTTGAGTGCTTTCGGCTGTCGACCCCCAATATTCTGTCGTCCGGGCTGGTTAACGTCGAGTGTCTTTGTGATATTGTTTTTGTGATTGCTTGAATCATTTTATCCAATAAAAGTGATTTTATTGTTTGTACCTTTCACCCATGTCTCATGCCTGACTCCAACCGAAAATGAACCTGTGAGCCTTTTGTGCTCCAAAAGTCTAGGGCAATTCCCTGGTAGTGAGCCCCCAGGGTGGCGTAGTTGGTCTATTTACTTAGTGTCCCTGTTCTCTGAAACCGATCGCCACAATCGTAAAGCAAAAAGTAATATGTTGTGGGTTGTCTTTTCAACATTTAATGATTTTTCTTAATTAAAACTGAAAATGGTTAGTTGAGGAAAGATTGATCTTTTTTGCAATGTTATCTCTTCAACGTTCTTGAATGCATTGCAATGCAAAAAAGGGCATATTACTTTTATTTTATTCTTCAAAGCACAACACTCGATCGTGTGTGCAATGCATTACAATAGCCGATTGCATTGCATATCTCTTCAATGCACTTCAGAATGAGATAGTTCTTGAATGCATTGCAATGCAACAAAGTGCTTATCCTCCAATGCACAACTCTTGATCGTATGTGCAATGCATTGCAATAGCAGATTGCATTGCACATCTCTTTAATGCACTACGAAATGAGGTAGTTCTTGAATGCAATTGCTATGCCACAAAAAGTGCATGATTCTTGTTATTCTTCAATGCAATGCTTGATCGTAAGTGCAATGCAAAAGGCAACAGCAGATTGCATTGCACATCTCTTTAATGCACAACGGGGTGAATTAGTTCTTGAATGCATTGCAATGCAACAAAGTACATATTGCTTATATGCTATTCTTTAATGCACAACTCTTGATCGTGTGTACAATTTAATGCAACAACAGATTGCAATCTCTTCAATGCACTATGGAATAGTTCCTGAATGCATTGCAATGCATTTAAGTGCATATTGCTTGGATGTTATTAATTGCACAACGCATGATCGTATGTGCAATGCATTGCAGCAGTAGATTGCATTGCACATCTCTATGCACTACTGGGGGAGTTAGGTATTGAATGCATTGCAATGCATTTAAGTGCATATTACTTTTATGCCATTCTTCAATCCACAACGCTTGATCGTATGTGCAATGCAAGGCAACAACAGATTGCATTGCAATCTTTTCAATGCACTTCGGATTAGTTCCTTAATGCATTGCAATGCATATAAGTGCATATTGTTTACATGTTATTCTTTTCTGCACATCGTGTGCAATGCATTACAACAGCAGATTACATTGCACATCTCTTCAATGCACTTTCGAAAGAGTTAGTTCCTGAATGCATTGCAATGCATTTAAGTGCATATTGCTTAGATGTTATTCTTCACTGCACAACGCTTGATCGCATGTGCAATGCATTGCAGCAGTAGATTGCATTGCACATCTTTTTAATGCACTATTGAGTGAGTTAGTTATTGAATGCATTGCAATGCAAAAAAGTGCATATTGCTTATATTGTTATTCTTCAATGCACATGCTTTGATCGGTTGTGCAATACTGCATTGCAACATGATGGATAGTTCATGTGCAATGAATTCAATTGCTATTGGATGCTTCACTGCACATCGCTTGAGTGTGCAATCATTGCAACAGGAATTCATGCACAATTTCAATGCACTACGGAGAGTTCTTGAAACATGCAATGCACAAGAATAATGCGTATATGCTACAAGGCACAAGGCTTGATAATGCAATGCCACAGCAGAGTTCTTTCTTTCTTTCTTTCTTTCTTTCTTTTCTTTCTTTCTTTCTTTTTCTTTCTTTCTTTCTTTCTTTCTTTTCTTTCTTTCTCTTTCTTTCTTTCTTTTAACTAATCTTTCTTTCTTTATTTATTTCTAATTTGTCCTTTTTAATCTTTGTTTCTTTCTTTCTTTCTTACTTTCTTTCTTTCTTCTTTCTTTCTTTCTTTCAACTAATTATTTCTTTTTTGACTAATCTTTCTAACTAATATTAATTTATTTACAATTAATCTTTCTTTCTTTCTTTCTTTCTTTATAACTAACCTTTTATTATTTCTAAATAATCTTTCTTTCTTTCTTTTTTGGTTTTCTTTCTTTTTTAACTAAACTTTCTTTCTTTCTAACTAATCTTTCTTTCTAATTATTTTTTTACTAATCTTTCTTTCTAACTAATATTAATTTATTTATAACTAATCTTTCTTTTTTAACTAAACTATATATATTTCTAATAATCTTTCTTTCTTTCAACTAACCTTTTATTCTTTCTAAATAATCTTTCATTCTTACTTTTTTGGTTTTCTTTCTTCTTTAACTAATCTTTCTTTCTAACTGATCTTTCTTTTATTATCTACTCTTTCTAACTAATCTTTCTAACTAATCTTTCTTTTTTAACAATCTTTCTTTTTCATTCTAACTAATCTTTCCTTTTTAATACTAAAGTATCTGTTTCTATCTAATCTTTCTTTCTAACTAATCTTTCTTTCTTTCTTTTTTGCTTTCATTCTAACTAATCTTTCATTATTTTTTTAACTAATCTTCCTTTCTAAATAATTTCTTTCCAACCAATCTTTCATTCTTTCTTTCTAAATAGATTTTCTTTCTTTCTAAATAATTTTTCTATCTTTCTTTTTTCTTTTTTAATAATCTTTCCTTCTAAGTAATCTTAATTAATTTATAACAGATCTTCATTTCTAACTAGTCTTTCGTTTTTAACTAATCTTTCTGTCATCTTTCTTTCTAAGTAATCTTTCTTTCTTTTTTAACAAATCTTTCTTTCTTTCTAAGTTTTCTTTCTTTTTAATTTTTCTTTCTAACAAATTTTTCTTTCTTTCTAACTTATTTCTTTCTAACTAGCAATATTTTTCTTTTGTAACAAATCTTTCTTTCTTTCTATCTTTCTAACTAATCTTTCTCTCTTTTATACTAATTTATCTATCTTTCTAACTAATCTTTCTGTCATTCTAACTAATCTTTCTTTTTGCTTTCTTTTTTGCTTTCTAATCTTTCTTTCTTTCATACTAATCTTTCTTTCTTTTTTAATCTTTCTTTCTTTCTAACTAATCTTTCTCTCTTTTATACTAATTTATCTATCTTTCTAACCAATCTTTCTTTTTTCAACTAATCTTTCTAAATAATTTCTTTCTAACTAATCTTTCTTACTAACTAATCTATCTTTCTACTAGTCTTTCTTTCTTTTTTTAACTAATCTTTCTGTCATCTTTCTTTCTTTCTTTCTTTTCTTTCTTTCTTTCTTTTTTTGTTTCTTTCTCTCTTTCTTTCTTTCTTTCTTTTTAACAAATCTTCCTTTCTGTCTAACTAATCTTTCTAACTAATCTTTCTTTTCTTCCTAAGTAATCTTTCTTTCTTTCTTTCTTTCTTTCTAATCTTTCATTCTTTTTTCTAACTAATCTTTCTTTCTAAATAATTTATTTTCAACTAATCTTTCTTTCTAACTAATCTTTCTTTCTTTTTTGCTTTCTTTCTAACTAATCTTTCTTTCTAAATGATCTTTCTTTCTAACTAGGCTTTCATTCTAACTAGTCTTTCTTTTTAACTCATTTTCTATCTTTCTTTCTAATTAATCTTTCTTTCTAACTAGTCTTTATTTTTAATGAATCTTTCTTTCTAACTTATCTTTAAAACTAATCTTTCATTCTTATTTTCTAACTAATCTTTCTCTTTCTTTCTTTCTTTTCTTCTTTCTTTCTTTCTCTTTCTTTCTTTCTTTTCTTTCTTTTTCTTTTCTTCTTTCTTTCTTTCTTTCTTTCTTTCTTCTCTTTCTTTCTTTCTTTCTTATTCTCTTACAATCTTTGTTTCTAAATAATCTTTCTTTCTATTGTACCTATTGTCTTCTATTGTCAGAATGTACTATCTAGAACTATCAGATAGAACTACTATCTATCTATCTATCTTTCTAACTAATCTTTCTTTCTAACTGTTCTTTCTTCCTAACTAGCTTTATTTTTTACTGAATCTTTCTTTTAACTTATCTTTAAACTAATCTTTCATTCTTATTTTTAACTAATCTTTTCTTCTTTATTCTTTCTATTTCTTTCTTTCTTTCTTTCTTTTTCTTTCTTTCTCTTTCTTCTTTTTCTTTCTTTCTTTTCTTTCTTTCTTTCTTTCTTTCTTTCTTTCTTACTAATCTTTGTTTCTAAATAATCTTTCTTTCTATTGTACCTATTGTCTTCTATTGTCAGAATGTATAGAAAGATCAAGGTCGAGGACTCTTTGGAAGAAATATTTTCAGCAGGTCAAATATGGAAAACTTTTAACATCCGGAGTCTGTGAGTTTATATTGAGAAAAAAAAACCTCTGTGAGTTTATAAATTAAAAAAAAAATACTTTTGAAGAACCTTTGGCAAGAAGTATTTTCAATGCTTCAAATATGGACAACTATCCGGCAGATGTAACATCAGAAGGAGTCAATGAAAATGTATAGAAAGATCAAGATCAAGGACTCTTTGGTAGAAATATTTTCAGCAGGTCAAATATGGACAAATGCATGGGTGAAATACCAGAAGTTCTAGTCTATGAGCTTTAATGGTAGAATAAAAATTGATAAGTTAAAAATAGATAAGTAAACATAGAAAAGTTAAAAAGAAAGAAAGAAAAGATATTAGTTAGAAAAAATAAAGATTAGTTAGAAGACAGAAAGAATGAAAAGAAAGAAAGAAAAAAGAAATTTAGTTTAGAAGAAGATTAGTTAAAAAAAGAAAGATTACTTGAAAGAAAGATAAAGTACTTTTGAAGAACCTTTGGCAAGAAGTATTTTCAATGCTTCAAATATGGACAACTATCCGGCAGATGTAACATCAAAGAGTCAATGAAAATGTATAGAAAGATCAAGATCAAGGACTCTTTGGTAGAAATATTTTCAGCATGTCAAATATGGACAAATGCATGGTGAAATACCAGAAGTTCTAGTCTATGAGCTTTAATGGTAGAATAAAAATTGATAAGTTAAAAATAGATAAGTAACATAGAAAAGTTAAAAGAAAGAAAGAAAGAGATATTAGTTAGAAAAAATAAAGATTAGTTAGAAGAACAGAAAGAATGAAAGAAAGAAAGAAAGAAAGAAAAGAAAGAAGAAAGAAGAATTTAGTTTAGAAGAAGATTAGTTAAAAAAGAAAAGATACTTGAAAGAAAGTAGAAAGATTTAGTAAAAAATAAAATAGATAGTAAGAAATATTTAAACTATAATCTTTCAATTTCTTTCAACGTTATCTCCAACAGCTTAGTTTTAGAAAAAATAAAGATTTATTCAAAGAAAGTATCTATTATACAGAATGAATTTGTTTAAAAACTAATCGTTTCTAAAATAATTTATAGTACTAATGATTTAATGAGAAGTATAGAAAGAAAGTAGATGAAAGTAAATTTTTAAATAAATGAAAAATTAACTTAAGAAGTACTTGAAGATTATTACGTATAAAAAGAAAAAGACTTGTTGAAAGTATTCATTAATAAAAAAAAAATTTTTGAAGAATCTTAGAAGAAATTATTGTAAAAAGAAAGATTAGTGAAAAAAGAAAGATTGTTAAAAAGACAAGAAAGACTATTGAATCGTAGAAAAATAAGTAGATAGAAAGAAGATGATAGTTAGAAAGAAGATTAGTTAATAGCTATATGAATGAAGAAAAAATTAGTTAGAAGAAAGAAAGCAAAAAGAAGAAAGAATTAGTTAAAAGAAAGATAGTAGAAAGATAGTTAGTAGAAAAAAAAGAGAGTTAGAAGAAGAAAGATTTGTAAAAGAAAAAGAATATTGAAAGAAAGAAAATAGTAGAAGAAGAGTAAAAAAGAAAGATATTGAAAAGAAAAAGATTAGTTAAAAAGATAATTTTGAAAGAATAGTTAGAAAGAAGAATTTCAAGTTAAATAGAAAATGAGTTAGTAAAATCAGAAGACAAGAAAAATGTATTAGAAAGATCAAGATAGAACCTTTGGTTAGAAATATTTAGTCAGCAAGAAAAAGAGACAAAGCAGATTGGTGAAAGAAAGAAAGTACTAGCTAAGTTATTAAAAGTAAAGAATTAGAAGTAAAGATTATAAAAGATAGATGATAAGTATGAAAGAAAGAAGTAGAAAGAAAGAAATAGTCAGAAAGAAATAATTAGTAAAAAGAAGAAAGATTAGAAAGAAAGAAAGAAAGAAAGAAAAAAGAGAAAGAAAGATTAAAAGAAAGAAATTGTAAAAGTAAGAAAGATTACTAAAGAAAGATGAAAGATTAGTAAAAAAGAAAGTCTTAGAAAGAAGAAATTAGTTAGAAGACAGAAAGATTAGTTAGAAAGAAGAAGTTAGAAAGAAAGAAAGATTAGTAGAAAGAAAATGTTAAGAAAGAGAAAAAAGATTATATAAAAGAAAGATTAGATAAGAAAGAAAATTATTAATTGCAAAAAGAAAGTAAATTAGTTCGAAAGAAAGATTAGTAGAAAGATAGAAGATAGATAGAAAGAAAGAAAAAAGATTAGAAAGCAAAAAAGAAACAAAGAAAATTAGTTAGAAAGATGATTAGTTAGAGAATAGATAGAAATGAAAGAAAGAAAGATTAGTTAGAAGAAAGAAAATTTTGTAAAAAAAGAAACTTGAAAGAAAGAAAAAAGATCAGTTAAAAAGAAAGAAAATATTAGTTAAAAAGAAAGATTAGTTAGAAAGATAGATGATTAGTTAGAAAGAACGAAAAAGAGTTAGTAAGAAATAGAAAAAAGAAAGAAAGATAGTAGAAAGAAAGATAGAAAAATAGTTAGAAGAAAGATAGTTAGAAAGAAAGAAAGATTGTTAAAAAAAAAGAAAGATATACTTGAAAGAAAAAAGATGACAGAAAGATGTTAAAAAAGAAAGATCAGTTAGAAAAGAAGATTAGTTAGAAAGATATATAGATTAGTATGAAAGAAAGATGTTAAAAGAAAAATCAGTTAGAAAGAAAGATTAGTTAGAAAGATCAGTAAGAAAGAAAGAAAGAATTGTTAAAAAGAAAGAAAGAAAGAAAGATTGTTAAAGAAAGATTATTTGAAAGAAAAGAAAGATTAGTTAGAAAGATTTAGAAAGTTAGAATTAAAGAAAGATTCATTAAAAAGAAAGAAAGACTAGTTAGGAAGAAAGAAAGAAAGAAAGAAAGAAAAGAAAGAAAGAAAGAAGAAAAAGAAAGAAAGAAGAAAGAATGAAAGATTTGTTAAAAATGAAAGAAAAATAACTTAAAGAAAGATGACTTAGAAAGATTAGTTACGTAAAAAGAAAGAAGACTAGTTAGAAAGAAAGATCAGTTAGAAAGAGAAAAAGATTGTTAGAAAGAAAGATCAGTTAGAAAGAAAGATTAGTTAGAAGAAAGAAAGATTAGTTGAAAGAAAGAAAGATTCGTTAAAAAAGAAAGAAAGACTAGTTGGAAGAAAGATCAGTAAGAAAGAAAGAAAGATAAGTTAGAAAGATAGATAGATTAGTTAGAAAGAAAGAAAGATTAGTTAGAAAGATAGATTAGTATGAAAGAAAGAAAGAAAGATTAGTTAGAAAGAAAGAAAGCAAAAAAGAAAGAAGAAAAATTAGTTCAAAAGAAAGATTAGTTAGAAAGATAGATAGATTAGTATGAAAGAAAGAAAGATGAAGTTAGAAAGAAAGAAAGATTTGTTAAAAAAGAAAAAAAGAATACTTGAAAGAAAGAAAGAAAGAAAGAAGAAAGAAAGAAAGAAAGATCAGTTAGAAAGAAAGAAAGAATGATTAGTTAAAAAGAAAGATTAGTTAGAAAGATAGATGAGTTAGAAAGATAGATGAAAGAACAAAAATTAGTTAGTAAGAAATAGAAAAAAGAAAGAAAGATTAGTTAGAAAGAAAGATAGAAAAATTAGTTAGAAAGAAAGGCTAGTTAGAAAGAAAGAAGATTTGTTAAAAAAGAAAGAAAGATTACTTGAAAGAAAGAAAGATGACAGAAAGATTAGTTAAAAAAGAAAGATCAGTTAGAAAGAAAGATTAGTTAGAAAGATAGATAGATTAGTTGAAAGAAAGATCAGTAGAAAGAAAGAAAGATAAGTCAAAAGATAGATAGATTAGTATGAAAGAAAGAAAGAGTAGAAAGAAAGAAGAGAAAGAAAGGAAAAATAGTTAGAAAGAAGTAGTTAAAAAGAAAGAAAGATTGTTAAAAAGTAAGAAAGAATATTGTAAAAAAGAAATGAAGAAGAGATTAGTAAAAAAGAAGGATTAGTTAGAAAGAAAGAAAGATTAGTTAAAAAGAAAGAAAGATAGTTAGAAGAAAGATCAGTTAGAAAGAAGAAAATTAAAGAAGTTGTTAAAGAAAAAAAGATTATTTAGAAAGAAAGAGAAAAAAATATTTAGAAAAAAGAAAGAAATAGTTGAAAAGAAATTAGTTGAAAGATGAAGTTAAAAAGAAAACAGAAAGATTAATTAGAAAGAAAAAGAAAATTAGTTAAAAGAAGATAGTTAGAAGATAGATAGATTAGTATGAAAGAAAGAAAGATTAGTTAGAAAGAAAGAAAGATTTGTTAAAAAAGAAAGAATACTTGAAAGAAAGAAAGAAAGATCAGTTAGAAAGAAAGAAAGAATGATTAGTTAAAAAGAAAGATTAGTTAGAAAGATAGATAGATTAGTTAGAAAGAACGAAAAATGAGTTAGTAAGAAATAGAAAAAAGAAAGAAAGATTAGTTAGAAAGAAAGATAGAAAAATTAGTTAGAAAGAAAGACTAGTTAGAAAGAAAGAAAGATTTGTTAAAAAAAGAAAGAAAGATTACTTGAAAGAAAGAAAGATGACAGAAAGATGTTAAAAAAGAAAGATCAGTTAGAAAGAAAGATTAGTTAGAAAGATATATAGATTAGTATGAAAGAAAGATGTTAGAAAGAAAAATCAGTTAGAAAAAGATTAGTTAGAAAGATCAGTAAGAAAGAAAGAAAGAATTGTTAAAAAAGAAAGAAAGAAAGAAAGATTTGTTAAAGAAAGATTACTTAGAAAGAAAAGAAAGATTAGTTAGAAAGATTTAGAAAGTTAGAAAGAAAGAAAGATTCATTAAAAAAGAAAGAAAGACTAGTTAGGAAGAAAGATCAGTAAGAAAGAAAGATCAGTAAGCAAGAAAGAAAGATTAGTTAGAAAGATAGTATGAAATTAGTATGAAAGAAAGAAAGATTAGAAAGAAAGAATTGTTAAAAAAGAAAGAAAGTAAGAAAGAGAGAAAGATTTGTTAAAAAAGAAAGAAAGATTACTTAGAAAGAAAAGAAAGATTACTTAGAAAGATTATTTAGAAAGAAAGAATTGTAAAAAAAGAAAGATAGAATGAAAGAAAGATTTGTTAAAAAAGAAAGAAAGATTACTTAGAAAGAAAAGAAAGATTTGTTAGAAAGATTAGTTTGAAAGAAAGAAAGATTTGTTAAAAAAGAAAGAAAGACTAGTCAGGAAGAAAGATCAGTGTAACGTGATGCGGTTGAATTAAAGATGAGGCAGGATCCAACTGCAGCACACGCTTTAATTAGCAAACTAAACTTTACAACAGGCAAGACTGGATACAGGATACAGGAACAACCAACATGACGTTTAAACATTTAACAAGAACTCACAAAGACAAGACTGAAACACAGGGCTTAAATAATCAGACAAACGAGCTAAACAAGGGGGCGTGGGAAATCAGAAACACCTGGGAAAACTAATAGACAAGAGGGAACCATAGAACATGACAGGACACAAAACCACACTGTAACATAGCCCCCCCCCCCCCCCCTCCCCCTATGGGCGGCTCCCGACGCCCATCAATACCAGCAAAAAACAAAGTTCAGGAGGGCGGTCCTGGGGGAGGGACGGGGGGCCAGGCCCGCACTGGGAACCGGGACCAGGACACGGGTAAGGCGGGCCTGGGCCGTGGAGCATGGGCGGATCAGACGAGGCCGGTGACCAGGGCGGAGCAGGACGTGGCGAAGGCCAGGGCGGAGCACACTTGGACGGGGACCAGGGCGGAGCACACTTGGACGTGGACCAGGGCGGAGCACACTTGGACGGGGACCAGGGCGGAGCACATTCGGACGGGGACCAGGGCGGAGCACACTCGGACGGGGACCAGGGCGGAGCACACTCGGACGGGGACCAGGGCGGAGCAGGACGCGCAGGCGGCCATGGTGGTGAAGCCTCCTCTGGAGGCCATGGTGGTAAAGCCCTTTTAGGAGACCATGGCGGCGCGGCCTCCATGGTCCTCTCGTGGAGCCTACTACTGCCCCCCCCCCCCCCAAAAAAAATACTTGGGGAAACCTCTGGCACCCAAAACCTCAGGGCTGGAAACGGACTCTGGGACAATCTCCTGGAGCTTGAGAGACGTTGGCAGGGCGAGGCGCAGAGGCGGGGCCGGCAGGGCGAGGCGCAGAGGCGGGGCCGGCAGGGCGAGGCGCAGAGGCGGGGCCGGCAGGGCGAGGAGTCTGGGAACGCCCTCCGGAGCCTGGCGAGGCAAACGAGTCCTCCTTCTCTTCCTTCTGCGACGGCGCATCACTGGGCTTGACTCGGTAGACTCACTAGACTTGGCACTTGACTCTGTAGACTCACTTGACTTGGTAGACTCACTGGACTCACTGGACAATCCACTTGACTCACTGGACGATGCACTTGACTCACTGGATGATGCACTTGACTCACTTGACTCACTGGACGATGCACTTGACTCACTGGACTCACTGGATGATGCACTTGACTCACTGGACGATGCACTTGACTCACTTGACTCACTGGACGACGCACTTGACTCACTTGACTCGGCGGAACTTGACTCACTTGACTCGGCGGAACTTGACTCACTTGACTCGGTGGAACTTGACTCACTTGACTCGGCGGAACTTGACTCACTTGACTCGGCGGATCTTGACTCACTTGACTCTGCGGAACTTGACTCACTTGACTCGGCGGAACTTGACTTGGCAGGGCTCATGTGAGGCGCAGGCTCGGCGGGGCAGACGAGAAGTGCGGGCTTGTGGAGCGCGGTCTCGGCAGGGCTGGGGTGAAGCGCGGGTTCGGCTGAGATGACTTGAGTCGCGGCCGCATGTTCGGCATGGCTGGACCCTGGAATGATGGTCCTCCTGGCAGCACGTGCAGGCCTCATAGGAGGATCAGCCACGCTGGAGATCGGTCCCTTACGGCCATAGACCGATCCGGTGGCTGGCTTGATTGCTGGCAAGACGTGGAGCGCGGGTTTGGGGAGCGTGGTCTCGGCAGAGTTGAGGTGAAGCGTGGATGCGACCGGGCTGACGTGAAGTGCAGGCTCTCGAAGCTTCTCCTCCACGCCCACGGTAAACGAAGAGCCGCTCCACAACAGGGCCAGGTCGATATACCACTCTAAAGACCGGGTACGCATCAGGTTCGGGCATCTGAGACCGGAGTGGTTCCGATAAACCCCCGCGGAAGAAGATCTTCAAGGACCGGGTGCTCATTTGCGCGAGATGCGACAGTTCGATGAATTCCGCGACGTACTCCTCAATGGTACTGTTCTCTTGACGGAGACGGAGAATCTGGACATCAGGACTCCAGGAAGGCATGGCTGTTGGATCTCTTTGAGGTGAGTTCTTCTGTAACGTGTTGCGGTTGAATTAAAGATGAGGCAGGATCCAACTGCAGCACAAGCTTTAATTAGCAAACTAAACTTTACAACAGGCAAGACTAGATACAGGATACAGGAACAACCAACATGACGTTTAAACATTTAACAAGAACTCACAAAGACAAGACTGAAACACAGGGCTTAAATAATCAGACAAACGAGCTAAACAAGGGGGCGTGGGAAATCAGAAACACCTGGGAAAACTAATAGACAAGACAGGGAACCATAGAACATGACAGGACACAAAACCACACTGTAACAGAATCAGTAAGAAAGAAAGATTAGTTAGAAAGAAGATAGATAGTTAGAAAAAAGATAGAAAGAAAGAAAGAAAGAAAGAAAGAGAAGAAAGAAAGAAAAGAAGAAAGAAAGAAAGAAAGAAAGAAAGAAAGAAAGAAAGAAAGAAAGAAAGAAAGAAAAAGAAGAAAGTAAGAAAGAAAGATAGAGAAAGAAAGAAAGAAAGAATTAGTTGAAAAAAGAGAAAATTGTAAAGAAAGATTAGTTAGAAAAAGAAGATAGAAAAGATAGAAAGATTGTTGAAAGAAGAAAAAGAAAGGAAAAAAGAAAGATTAGTTGAAGAAATATAGTATGAAGAAAGAGAAGATAGTTGAGAAAGAAAGAAAGAAAAAGAAAGAAAGAAAAAGAAAGAAAGAAGAAAGAGAAAAGATAAGATAAGAAAGAAAAGAAAGAAAGAGATAGTGAAAGAAAGATAGTAAAAGAAAGAAAGATTATCGAAGTATTTAGAAAGAAGAAAGAAAGATGTAAAAAGAAAGAGAAAGAAAAAGGAAATAGAAGAAAGAATTAGAAAGAGAAGAAAAGATTAGAAAGAAAAAGAAAGAAAGAAATAAAGAAAGAAAGAAGATAGATAGATTATATGAGAAAGAAAGATTAGTTGAAAGAAAGCAAAAAGAAAAGAAAAAGTGAAAGAAGAAGAAGAATAAAGAAAGAAAGAAAGAAAGAAGAAGAAAGAAAGAAAGAAGAAAGAAAGAGAAGAAAGAAAGATAGAGAAAGAGATAAAAGAAAGAAAGATGAAAGAAAGAATTTAAAAAGAAAGAAAGATAAGAGATTAGAATGAGAATAGAAGAAGAATGATTTGATTAGAAAGAAAGAGATTAGTTAGAAAAGAAGGAAAGAAAGATAGAAAGTAAATAAAAAGAAAGAGAAGATAAGAAAGAAAGAAAGAAATTTTAAGAAAGAAAGAAAGAAGATTTAAAAAGAAAAGAGAAAGATGTTAGAAGATTAGGAATAGAAAGAAAGAAAGAATAGAAAGAAGGAATGAAAAGAAGAAGAAAGAAAGAAAGAAAAGATAAGAAAGAAAGATAGAAAGAAGAAGAAGAAGAAGAAAGAAAGAAAGAAAGGAAGAGAAGAAAGAAAGATAGTTGAAGATAGAAAGAAAAAAGAAAGAAGAGAAAGAAAGAATAGAAAAGAAAGAAAGAAAGATAGAGAAAGAAAGATTATTTAAAAGAAAGATAGTAGAAAGATATGAAAGATTATTTAGAAAGAAAGAAAGATAGTTAGAAAGATAGTTAAAAAGAAAGATAGTTAGAAAGAAAGAAAGAAAGAAATTAGAAAGAAAGAAAAAGAAAGAAAGAAAGAAAAGATAGAAGAGATTATTAGAGAAAGAAAGAATAGAAAGAAAGAAAGATAGTAGAAAGAAGAGAAAGATAAGAAAGAAAGAAATAGGAAAGAGAAAAAGAAAGAAAAGAAAGAAAGAAGAAAGAAAGAAAGAAAGAAGAAAGAAAAGAAAGAAGAAAATTAGTTGAAAAGAAAATTATTTAGAAAGAAAGAAAGATTAGTTAGAAAGATATAAAGTATGAAAGAAAAGATAGAAAGAAAGAATTGTTAAAAAAGAGAAGATACTTGTAAAGAATTATTTAGAAAGAAAGATTAGTTAGAAAAAAGATGAAGATTATTGAAAGAAAGAAAAAAGAAAAAAGAAAGAAATATAGAAAGAAAGAAAGATAGAAAGAAAGGAAAAGAAAGAAAGAAAGAAAGAAAAGAAAGAAAGAAAGAAAGAAAGAAAGAAAGAAAGAAAGAAAGAAAGAAAGAAAAGAAAAAAAGAAAGAAAAAGAAGAGAAAGACAATTAGTAAGAACAAAATATTTTAAAAAAAGAGAGAGGATTGCCTTAGTTGAAGGTTGGATAGAATGAGTATTTTTATATTGAAAGACAGAAAGATATAGTAGAAAATATATTATGTATGAAAGAAAAAGAAGATGTTGAGGTTGTTAAGAAAGATAAAAAAATGAGAAAGGTAGAAGAAAGATGATTTTTGAAGAAAGAAGTTAAGTTGAAGCAAAAAGCATAATTATTATTGAAGAAAGAAAATGTCATGGTGCAATGATAAATACAGAATGATAAGAAGATTAGAAGAAAGACGAAGTTATAAGAAAAAGATGTTATAAGAAATTGAGATGTAGAAATGAATAGCAGATTGTGAAAAGATAGAAAAGAAGTTTGAATGAAGAGAAAAAGTGAGAATAGATCTAAGAAAGAAGAAGTAAGGAAGAAAAGAAAGAAAAAGATTAGATTGAAAAGACATTATTAAGAAAAAGGGAAGTGAAATTAGTATGAATGATATGAAAGAAAGAAGAAAAATTAATAGAAAGAAAGAAATTGAGTGGTAGAAAGATTAATGAAGAAAGATAGATTAATAAAGAAATGAGAAAGACAAAAAGAAGAAAGATAAGGAAAGAAAAGTAAGAAAGAAAAGAAGTAAAGAAGAAAGATAGAAGAAGATTAGACAGAAGAAGGAGAAAGATAGATGAAAGAAAGAATGAAAAAAGATAGCAAAGAAGTATAGATAAATTGATGTATGAAGAAGAAAGAAGATTAGAAAGAAAGATAGTTACTTAATGCTTAGAAAGAAAATATAGTGATATGAAGAAAGAAAGTTGTGAAAGAAAGAAAGATTAGTTCGAAGAATTATGCAAAGAAAGAGAGTTAAAAGAAAGAAGAAGGAAAGAAGAAAGAAAGATTAGATTAGAAAAAAGAAAAAGAAAGTAAGAGAAGATTGAAGAAAAAAAGAATAGAATGCAAATAAAGATAAGAATAGAAAATAGAGTTAGTAGAAAGAAAGAAGATAGATTAGATTAGAAGAAATTGAATAGTTCAGAAAGAAAGAAAATTATTAGAAAGATAGAAAGAAGTTGAAAGATAATATTAGAAGGAGTAGATAGAGTAGAAAGAAAGAGATAAAGAAAGATATAGAGTTAGAATGAGAGAAAAAATTAGAAAAAAAAGAAAGAGAAAGAAAGATAAAAGAAACGAAAGATATAGAAATTTTGAATTATAAATTATTAGAAAAGAAAGATCTAGATTAGAAAGAGTAAAGATTAGTTAGAAAGAATTAAAGATTAGTGAAAGAAATTGAAAAATTATGTTAGAAAGAAGATTAGTTGAAAATATTAGGAAATAAAATTGATTGATTAAAAGATTTAGAAAGGTTAGCAAAGAAAGATTGCGATTAATAAAGTAATGAGAGAGATCAAAAGAAACTTGTTAGAAGTAGATCAGTAAAGATAAATAAGAAGAATTGAGGTTTGAAGAAATAGAACAGTTAGTATAAGAAAGATTAAAGAAGAATTTAGAAAGAAAGAAAGAAAAGAAAAGATAGTTGAAAAGATAAGTGAGAAAGGTAAGTATTTTAAGAATAGTAAAGAAAATTAAAGATAGAAAAAAAAGTTTAGATTAGATAGAAATTTAATAGAAAGAAACATAAAAAGAATTATCTTAAAATATAGAAAGAAAGATTAGTTAAAAGAAAAGTTATTTAGAAAAAGAAAGATAAGTAGACAAGAAAGAAGATTAGAAATTTTAAGATAGTATGAATTAGTTGAAAGAAAGAAAGATTAGAATAGAAAGATATGAATGTTAAAAGTTATTAAAAGAAAAGATTGAAAGAAAAGAAGATTTAAATGAAAGAAAGAAAGAAAGATAAGAAAGTAAAAAATAAAAAGGAAAAGATAAGATAAGTAAGAAAGGAAAGAAGAAGAGAAAGAAAGAAGAAAGGAGAAAGAAAGAAAGAAGAAAGAAAGAAAAGAAAGAAAGAAAAAAAAAGAAATAACGAAAGAAAGAAAATACGAAAGAAAGATCTTTCTTTCTTTCGTTATTTTTTCTTTCGTTATTTCTAAGATTAGAAAGAAAGAATTGTTAAAAAGAAAGTAGAAGAGAGAAAGATTACTTTCTGAATTTGAACACTGTGATTTTAGCTTTTTCAAGTGTGTTTGGTTAGAGCACTTTTAGTACACTTGCACGTTAGAACTGGAGTTGAAGTGCCCTTACATACAGAAAATAATGTTTTTATTTTGTGTCTGTACAGTTGCTTTTGAATGGCTGCCTATGAGGGTCAAATTGACCCGGGAAACATCACGAACGTAACAGTAATTTTGTTTGTATATGTCAAAACACATCAGCATGTTGAAACTTTGCATGCATGTTCATCATGATAAATGAGAAAAAGTCACAAAATATCAAGAAAAAAAAACAAATGTTAACCAGTATTTCCAACAACTAGAAAATCGAAACGGGTCAAATTGACCCGGAACATAACACAAGGGTTAAAGAATGTTTTTTATGAAGTTTATATTACCTACTAATTGTTTTTCTCTGTTTATTGTTTTACTGCTTGTACAGCACTATGGTCAACTGTGTTGTTTTATTCAGTGCTTTATAAATAAATTTGAATTTGAATTTGAATTTGAATTTGTGCAATGCATTGCAACAGGAGATTCCATTGCACTTTCTTTTCTTGAAATCATTGCAATGCAACAAAGTAAATAATGCGTATATGCTATTCTACAAGGCACAAGGCTTGATAATGCAATGCCACAGCAGATCTTTCTTTCTTTCTTCCTTTCTTTCAACTAATCTTTTCTTTCTTTCTTTCTTTCTTTCTTTCTTTCTTTCTTTCAACTAATCTTTCTTTCTTTATTTCTAATTTGTCCTTTTTAATAATCTTTCTTTCTTTCTTTCAACTAATTATTTCTTTTTTGACTAATCTTTCTAACTAATCTTAATTACAACTAATCTTTCTTTCTTTCTTTCTTTCTTTTCTTTATAACTAACCTTTTATTATTTCTAAATAATCTTTCTTTCTTTCTTTTTTGGTTTTCTTTCTTTTTTAACTAATCTTTCTTTCTAAATAATATTAATTTATTTATAACTAATCTTTCTTTTTTAACTAAACTATATATATTTCTAATAATTTTATTCTTTCTAAATAATCTTTCATTCTTACTTTTTTGGTTTTCTTTCTTCTTTAACTAATCTTTCTTTCTTTCTAACTGATCTTTCTTTTATTATCTACTCTTTCTAACTAATTTTTCTTTCTTTCTAACTAATCTTTCTTTCTTTTTTAACAATCTTTCTTTTTTCATTCTAACTAATCTTTCCTTTTTACAGTTTTTCTCAATTGCTAAAACACTAAACCCTATTGTCTGAACCAAATGCTCAGTTGCATGAACCCACTGATTGAATCAATCACTCTTTTGGCAAAACCATAAGCACTTTTCACCTGTTTAGACACAACTTGTCAACACATTTTGCATTGTGATGCACCCGTGCTGCATAATGGTGAGCACAGGTAACAAAAGTCAAACACAATTACATAAAGCACATGTGTCACCACTTGAACACAACAACTCAAAATTGATCACACTTGTGGCTAATGATGTGAGGGAACATATACAGTAAGCCAATTCAGAGAGCACTGGTTTGTGAGGCCCTACAATGGATAGAAATCTGAGAGGAAGAGTTTGAGAGGAGGTCGAGGTGGTCGAGGTGGTCAGCGAAGACAAAGAACAGTAATAATTAGATGTTTGTATAATTATATATGTACATATATATGTATATGTGTAAGTAAATATATGTTTCAGTACATCACTGTACCAATGTACTGTAGTATTGTAATGGAGGGTTGGTCTAACTGTTTGTAGGCCTAGTATTCCATGTATTTTTTTGTACTTTATTTTGGGCTTACTTGTACACAAGTGGCAAACGCATAAGATTTCTGTTTGTTTTTACAAGTGCTACGTGTAAATGCACAAGATTTCTGTTTTGTCTTTTTGTACAAGTGCTAAATGCACAGGTTTTTTTTTTGTTTTGCAACATGCATTTAGCCTACAGTAAACAATAAACATTTATTTCTCCAGCTTCATATCCTGAGCATTGTGTTTTCTATTTTTCTACGTAGTGTTTAGTGACTATTCTGTATGTTTTTAATTTTGATTGACTCGGGGCACGATTTGACAACATAGTTCAGTTTTGAGCACAGATTGAACTGTTTTGAGGTGATTTGAGGTGTTTTGGTTTTGCAAGAAGAGTCTGAGGTTTTGTGAATGTAGCTTAAAAATTGTGTTTTGTGTTCACAGTTTAGAGAAAAGGAGAGCAGCTTTCAAGAAATGTGTTTTAGCAATCGAGAAAAACTGTAATAAAGTATCTGTTTCTGTTTTTTAATCTTTCTTTCTAACTAATGTTTCTTTCTTTCTTTTTTGCTTTCTTTCTAACTAATCTTTCATTATGTTTTTAACTAATCTTCCTTTCTAAATAATTTCTTTCCAACCAATCTTTCATTCTTTCATTCTAAATATATTTTCTTTCTTTCTAAATAATTTTTCTATCTTTCTTTTTTCTTTTTGAATAATCTTTCCTTCTAAGTAATCTTAATTCATTTATAACAGATCTTCATTTCTAACTAGTTTTTCTTTCGTTTTTAACTAATCTTCCTGTCATCTTTCTTTCTTTCTAAGTAATCTTTCTTTCTTTTTTAACAAATATTTCTTTCTTTCTAAGTTATCTTTCTTTCTTTTTTATTTTTCTTTCTAACAAATTTTTCTTTCTTTCTAACTTATTTCGTTCTAACTAGCAATATTTTTCTTTTGTAACAAATCTTTCTTTCTTTCTTTCTTTCTTTCTAACTAATCTTTCTCTCTTTTATACTAATTTATCTATCTTTCTAACTAATCTTTCTTTTTGCTTTCTTTCTTTTTGCTTTCTAATCTTTCTTTCATACTAATCTTTCTTTTTTATCTTTCTTTCTTTCTTTCTAACTAATCTTTCTCTCTTTTATACTAATTTATCTATCTTTCTAACCAATCTTTCTTTTTTTCTAATCTTTCTAAATAATTTCTTTCTAACTAATCTTTCTTATCTTTCTAACTAGTCTTTCTTTCTTTTTTAACTAATCTTTCTGTCATCTTTCTTTCTTTTCTTTCTTCTTTCTTTCTTTCTTTTCTTTCTTTTTCTTTCTTTTTCTTTCTTTCTTTCTTTCTTTTTTCTTTCTTTCTTCTTTCTTTTCTTTCTTTCTTTCTTCTTTCTTTCTTTTTAACAAATCCTCCTTTCTTTCTAACTAATCTTTCTAACTAATCTTTCTTTTCTTCCTAAGTAATCTTTCTATCTTCTTTCTTTTCTTTCTTCTTCTTTACTTTCTTTCTTTCTTTCTTTCTTCTTTCTTTCTTTCTTTTCTTTCTTTCTTTCTTTCTTTCTTTCTTTCTTTCTAATCTTTCATTCTTTTTTCTAACTAATCTTTCTTTCTAAATAATTTATTTTCAACTAATCTTTCTTTCTAACTAATCTTTCTTTCTTTTTTGCTTTCTTTCTAACTAATATTTCTTTCTTTCTTTATTAACAATCTATCTATCTTTCTAACTAATCTTTCTTCTTTGTTTCTAACTAATTTTTCTTTCTTTCTTTTTTGCTTTCTTTCTAAGTAATCTTTCTTTCTAAATGATCTTTCTTTCTAACTAGTCTTTCATTCTAACTAGTCTTTCTTTTTAACTCATTTTCTATCTTTCTTTATAATTAATCTTTCTTTCTAACTGATCTATCTATCTTTCCAACTAATCTTTCTTTCTAACTGTTCTTTCTTCCTAACTAGTCTTTCTTTATTTTTTAATGAATCTTTCTTTCTTTCTAACTTATCTTTAAAACTAATCTTTCATTCTTATTTTCTAACTAATCTTTCTTTTTCTTTCTTTCTTTCTTTCTTTCTTTCTTTCTTTCTTTCTTTCTTTCTTTCTTTCTTTCTTTCTTTCTTTCTTTCTTTCTTTCTTTCTTTCTTTCTTTCTTTCTTCTTTCTTTCTTCTGTGAGTTTATATTGAAAAAAATAATAAAAAATAAATAAATATAAAACACTCTAGAGTTTATATCGTTAAAAAAATACTTTTGAGGAACGTTTGGCCTGAATTATTTTCAATGGGTCAAATATGGACAACTGTCTGGCTGATGAAACATGAAAAGGAGTCAATGAAAGATCAAGGTCGAGGACTCTTTGGAAGAAAAATTTTTTCTTTCTTTTTTGCTTTCTTTCTTCAACTAATCTATCTTCTAACTAATCTTTCTTTCTAACTGATCTTTCTAACTAGTCTTTCTTTTTAGCTAATCTTTCTGTCATCTTTCTTTCTTTCTTTATTTCTTTTTACAAATCTTCTTTCTTTTTAACAAATCTTTCTTTTTTAACAAATCTTTCTTTCTTTCTTTCTTCTTTCTTTCTTTCTTTCTTTCTTTCTTTCTTTCTTTCTTTTCTTCTTCTTTCTTTCTTCTATCTTCTTCTTTCTTTCATACTAATCTTTATTTACTAACTTTCACTTTACTTTCTTTCTAAACTAATCTTTCATTCTTTCTAACTAATCTTTCTTTCTAATAATTCTTTTCAACTAATCTTTCTTTCTTCTTTCTACTGATCTTTCTTCCTAACTAGTCTTTCTTTCTTTTTTAACAAATCTTTCTTTCTTTCTAACTTTCTAAATCTTTCTAACTAATCTTTCTTTTCTTTCTAAGTAATCTTTCTTTCTTTTTTAACAAATCTTTCTTTCATTCTTTCTAAATCTTTCTAACTAATCTTTCTTTTCTTCTAAGTAATCTTTCTTTCTTTTTTGCTTTCTTTCTTTTAACTAATCTTTCTTTCTTTCTAACTATTTTTTCTTTCTTTTTTGCTTTCTTTCTTTCAACTAATCTATCTTTCTAACTAATCTTTCTTTCTAACTGATCTTTCTAACTAGTCTTTCTTTTTTAGCTAATCTTTCTGTCATCTTTATTTCTTTCTTTATTTCTTTTTTAACAAATCTTTCTTTCTTTTTTAACAAATCTTTCTTTTTTTAACAAATCTTTCTTTCTTTCTTTTTCTTTCTTTCTTCTTCTTCTTTCTTTCTTTCTTTCTTTCTTTCTTTTTTCTTTCTATCTAATCTTTCTTTCTTTCATACTAATCTATCTATTTTACTAACTTTCTATCTTTTTTATCTTTCTTTCTAAATAATCTTTCATTCTTTTTTCTAACTAATCTTTCTTTCTAAATAATTTCTTTTCAACTAATCTTTCTTTCTTTCTTTCTTTCTTTCTTTCAAGTAATCTTTCTTTCTTTTTTACAAATCTTTCTTTATTCTAACTAATCTTTCTTTCTTTTATACTAATTTATCTATCTTTCTAACTAATCTTTCTTTCTAACTAATCTTTCTTTGTTTCTTTTTTGCTTTCTTTCAACTAATCTTTCTTTCTTTCTTATTAATCATCTATCTTTATAACTAATCTTTCTTTCTAACTAATCTTTCTTTCTTTCTTTTTTGCTTTCAACTAATCTTTCTTTCTTTCTTATTAATCATCTATCTTTCTAACAAATCTTTCTTTTCTTTCAAGTAATCTTTCTTTCTTTTTAACTAATCTTTCTTTCTTTCTTTCTCTCTAATCTTTCTTTCTTTCAAACTAAACTATCTATCTTTCTAACTAATATTTCTTTCTTTCTAAATGATCTTTCAATCTTTCTTTCTAAATAATTTCTTTTCATTTAAACTTTCTTTTATTTTTTAACAAATCTTTCTTTCTTTCAAACTAATCTTTCTTTCTAATCTATCTATTTTTCTAACTAATCTTTCATTCTAATTAATTCTTCTTTCTTTTTTCTTTCTTTCTTTCTCTTCTTTCTTTCTTTCCTTTCATACTAATTTCATACTATCTTTCTAACTAATCCTTTCTTTCTTTCTTTCTTTTCTTTCTTTCTTTCTTTTCTTTCTTTCTTTCTTTCTTTCTTTCTTTCTTTCTTCTTTCTTTCTTTCTTTCTTTCTTACTGATCTTTCTTCCTAACTAGTCTTTCTTTCTTTTTAACAAATCTTTCTTTCTTTCTAACTTTCTAAATCTTTCTAACTAATCTTTCTTTTCTTTCTAAGTAATCTTTCATTCTTTTTTAACAATTTTTTCTTTCTTTCTTTCGTTCTTTTTTAACAATTCTTTCTTTCTTTCTAAATCTTTCTTTCTTTCATACTAATTTCATACTATCTTTCTAACTAATCTTTCTTTCTTTCTAAATAATTTCTTTTCAACTAATCTTTCTTTTATTTTTTTATTTTTTATTTTTTTTCTCTGACTAATCTTTCTTTCTTTTTTGCTTTCTTTCTTTCAACTACTCTTTCTTTCTTTCATAATAATCTATCTATCTTTCTAACTAATCTTTCTTTCTTTCTAACTAATTTTTTTCTTTCTTTCTTTTTTGCTTTCTTTCTTTCAACTAATCTTTCTTTCTTCATACTATATCTATCTTTCTAACTAATCTTTCTTTCTTTTTACTGATCTTTCTATCTAGTCTTGCTTACTTTTTTAACTATCTTTCTAATCATCTTTCTTTCTTTCTTTTTTAAAAATCTTTCTTTCTTTTTTAACAAATCCTTCTTTCTTTCTTTCTCCTTCTTTCTTTCTTTCTTCTTCTCTTTCTTTTCTTTCTTTCTTTCTTTCTTTCTTCTTCTTTCTTTCTTTTCTTTCTTTTCTTTCTTTCTTTCTTTCTTTTCTTTCATACTAATCTATCTATTTTACTAACTAATCTTTCTATCTTTTTTATCTTTCTTTCTTTCTAAATAATCTTTCATCTTTTTCTAACTAATCTTTCTTTCTAAATAAATTTCTTTTCACTAATCTTTCTTTCTTTCTTATTCTTTCTTTCTTTCTTTCTTTTTTCTTTCTTTCTTTCTTTCATCTTTCTTTCAAGTAATCTTTCTTTCCTTTTTTACAAATCTTTCTTTATTCTAACTAATCTTTCTTTCTTTTATACTAATTTATTTATCTTTCTAACTAATCTTTCTTTCTAACTTAATCTTTCTTCTCTTTCTTTTTTGCTTTCTTTCAACTAATCTTTCTTTTTTCTTATTAATCATCTATCTTTCTAACTATCTTTCTTTTCATACTAATCTATCTATTTTACTAAATTTCTATTCTTTCTTACTTTTTTACTTAATAATTTCTTTCTTCTTCTTCTTTCTAATCTTTCTTTCTTTCAACTAACTATCTATTCTTTTTTTAACTAATCTTTCTTTCTTACTAATTTTTTCTTTCTCTTTTTTTGCTTCTTTAAATGATCTTTCAATTCTTTCTTTCTAAATAATTTCTTTTCAACTAAACTTTCTTTCTTTCTTTTTTTAACAAATCTTTCTTTCTTTCAAAATAATCTATCTATTTTTCTAATAATTCTTTCATTTCTAACTATTCTTTCTTTCTTTCTTTTTTGCTTTCTTTCTAACTAATCTTCTTTCTAAATAATTTCTTTTCAACTAATCTTTCTTTCTAATAATTTTTTCTTTCTAACTAATCTTTTCTTTTTCTTTCTAACTAATCTTTTTTTCTTTCTAACTGATCTTTCTTTCTAACTATCTTTCTTTATAACTAATTTTTATATCTTTCTTTCTATCTTTCTTTCTTTTTTTCTTTTTCTTTCTAACTAATTTTTTCTTTCTTTCTACACTAACCTATCTATCTTTCTAACTAATCTTTCTTTCTAACTAATCGTTTCTTTTAAATAATTTCTTTTCAACTAATCTTTCTTCTTTCTTTCTTTCTTTCTTTCAAGTAATCTTTCTTTCTTTTTTACAAATCTTTCTTTATTCTAACTAATCTTCTTTCTTTTATACTAATTTATCTATCTTTCTAACTAATCTTTCTTTCTAACTAATCTTTCTTTCTTTCTTTTTTGCTTTCTTTCAACTAATCTTTCTTTCTTTCTTATTAATCATCTATCTTTATAACTAATCTTTCTTTCTAACTAATCTTTCTTTCTTCTTTTTTTTGCTTTCAACTAATCTTCTTTCTTTCTTATTATAATCATCTATCTTTCTAACTAATTTTCTTTTTCTTTCTAATAATCTTTCTTTCTTCTTTTTAAACTAATCTTTCTTTCTTTCTTTCTACTAACTTTCTTTCTTTCAAACTAACTATCTATCTTTCTAACTAATATTTCTTTCTTTCTAAATGATCTTTCAATTCTTTTCTAAATAATTTCTTTTCATTAAACTTTCTTTTATTTTTTAACAAATCTTTCTTTCTTTCAAACTAATCTATCTTTTTTCATACTAATCTATTCTTATTTTTCTAACTAATCTTTCATTCTAATAATTCTTTCTTTTCTATTCTTTTTCTTTCTTTCTTTCTTTCTTTCAATAATTTCTTTCTTTCTAACTAATCTTTCATCTTTCTTTCTATCTTCTTTCTTACTTTCTTTCTTTCTTTCTTATCTTTCTTTCTTTCTTCTTTCTTTCTTTCTTTACTTTTCTTTCTTTCTTTCTTTCTTCTTTCTTTCTTTCTACTGATCTTTCTTTCCTAACTAGATCTTTTCTTATCTTTTTTTAACAAATCTTTCTTTCTTTCTAACTTTCTAAATCTTTCTAACTAATCTTTCTTTCTTTCTAAGTAATCTTTCATTCTTTTTTAACAAATTTTTCTTTCTTTCTTTCGTTCTTTTTTAACAATTCTTTCTTTCTTTCTAATCTTTCTTTCTTTCATACTAATTTCATACTATCTTTCTAACTAATCTTTCTTTCTTTCTAAATAATTTCTTTTCAACTAATCTTTCTTTTATTTCTTTCTTTTTTTCTTTTTTTCTGACTAATCTTTCTTTCTTTTTTGCTTTCTTTCAACTACTCTTTCTTTCTTTCATAATAATCTATCTATCTTTCTAACTAATCTTTCTTTCTTTCTAACTATTTTTTCTTTCTTTCTTTTTTGCTTTCTTTCTTTCAACTAATCTTTCTTTCCTTCATACTATATCTATCTTTCTAACTAATCTTTCTTTCTTTTTTAACTGATCTTTCTAACTATCTTGCTTTCTTTTTTAACTAATCTTTCTAAGTCATCTTTTCTTTCTTTTTTAAAAAATCTTTCTTTACTTTTTAACAAATCCATCTTCTTTCCTTCTTTCTCTTCTTCTTTCTTTCTTTCTATCTAATCTTTCTTTCATACTAATCTATCTATTTTACTAACTAATCTTTCTATCTTTTTATCTTTCTTTCTTTCTAAATAATCTTTCATTCTTTTTTCTAACTAATCTTTCTTTCTAAATAATTTCTTTTCAACCAATCTTTCTTTCTTTCTTTCTTTCTTTTCTTTCTTCTTTCTTTCTTTCTTTCTTTCTTTCCTTCTTTCTAAGTAATCTTTCTTTCTTTTTTACAAATCTTTCTTTATTCTAACTAATCTTTCTTTCTTTTATACTAATTTATTTATCTTTCTAACTAATCTTTCTTTCTAACTAATCTTTCTTTCTTTCTTTTTTTGCTTTCTTTCAACTAATCTTTCTTTCTTTCTTATTAATCATCTATCTTTCTAACTAATCTTTCTTTTCATACTAATCTATCTTTTTTACTAAATTTCTAGTAATCTTTCTTACTTTTTTAACTAATCTTTCTTTCTTTCTTTCTTTCTAATCTTTCTTTCTTTCAAACTAAACTATCTATCTTTTTTTAACTAATCTTTCTTTCTTACTAATATTCTTTCTTTCTTTTTTTGCTTTCTTTCTAAATGATCTTTCAATCTTTCTAAATAATTTCTTTTCAACTAAACTTCTTTCTTTCTTTTTAACAAATCTTTCTTTCTTTCATACTAATCTATCTATTTTTCTAACTAATCTTTCATTCTAACTATTCTTTCTTTCTTTCTTTTTTGCTTTCTTTCTAACTAATCTTTCTTTCTAAATAATTTCTTTTCAACTAACCTTTCTTTCTAAATAATTTTTCTTTCTAACTAATCTTTCTTTCTTTCTAACTAATCTTTTTTTCTTTCTAACTGATCTTTCTTTCTAACTAGTCTTTCTTTATAACTAATTTTTATATCTTTCTTTCTAATCTTTCTTTCTTTTTTCTTTTTCTTTCTAACTAATTTTCTTTCTTTCTAACTAACCTATCTATCTTTCTAACTAATCTTTCTTTCTAACTAATCGTTCTTTCTTTCTTTTCTTTCTAACTGATCTTTCTTTCTAACTAGTCTTTCTTTTTAACTAATTTATCTTTCTTTCTAATTAATCTTTCTTTCTAACTAATCTTTCTGTCTTTCTTTCTTTCTAACTAATCCATCTTTCTTTTTTAACAAATCTTTCATTCTTTCTTTCTTTCTTTCTTTCTTTCTTTTCTTTCTTTCTTTCATCTAATCTTTCTTTCTTTCATACTAATCTATCTATCTTTCTAACTAGTCTTTCTTTCTACTAATTTTCTTTCTTTTTTTTTTTTGCTTTTTTTCTTCTTTCTAAATAATCTTTCATTCTTTTTTCTAACTAATCTTTCTTTCTTTCTTTTTTAACAATTCTTTCTTTCTTTCTAATAATCTTTTATCTTCTTTTCATTACTAATCTATCTTCTTTTTAACTAATCTTCTTTCTTTTTTCTATTTTTTCTTTCTTTCTTTTTTGCTTTCATTCTAACTAATCTGTCTTTCTTACTAAATCTATTCTATCTTTCTAACTAATCTTTTTCTTTTTTTCTATTTAATCTTTCTTTCTTCTAAATAATTTCTTTTTAACTAATCTTTCTTTCTTTCTTTTTTAAATAATTTTTCTTTCTAACTAATCTTTTTGCTTTATAACCAATCTATCTTCTATCTTTCTAACTAATCTTTCTTTCTTTCTAACTGATTCTTTCTTTTAACTAGTCTTTCTTTTTAACTAATTTTTCTATCTTTCTTTCTAACTAATCTTTCTTTCTAACTGATCTTTCTTTCTAACTAATCTTTCTTTCTTTTAAAACAAATCTTTCTTTCTTTTCTTTCTTTCTTTCTTTCTTTCTAATCTTTCTTTCTTTTATGCTAATCTATCTTATCTTTCTAACTAATCTTTCTTTCTTTCTTTTTTAACAATTCTTTCTTTCTTTCTAAATAATCTTTATTTCTTTCATACTAATCTATCTATCTTTCTAACTAATCTTTCTTTTTTTCTATTTTTCTTTCTTTCTTTTTTGCTTTCATTCTAACTAATCTGTCTTTCTTACTAATCTATCTATCTTTCTAACTAATCTTTCTTTTTTTCTATTTAATCTTTCTTTCTAAATAATTTCTTTTTAACTAATCTTTCTTTCTTTCTTTTTTAAATAATTTTTCTTTCTAACTAATCTTTATTGCTTTATAACCAATCTATCTATCTATCTTTCTAACTAATCTTTCTTTCTTTCTAACTGATCTTTCTTTATAACTAGTCTTTCTTTTTAACTAATTTTTCTATCTTTCTTTCTAACTAATCTTTCTTTCTAACTGATCTTTCTTTCTAACTAATCTTTCTTTCCTTTTAAACAAATCTTTCTTTCTTTCTTTCTTTCTTTCTTTCTTGCTAATCTTTCTTTCTTTTATGCTAATCTATCTATCTTTCTAACTAATCTTTCTTTCTTACAATATTTCTTTCTATTTTTGATTTTTTGTTTCTAAATAATCTTTCATTCTTTTTTCTAACTAATCTTTATTTCTATATAATTTCTTTTCAACTAATCTTTATTTCTTTCTTCCTTTTTAACAATTCATTCATTCTAAATAATCTTTCTAACTAATTTTTCTTCTTTTTTTTTGCTTTCTTTCTAACTAATCTTTCTTTCTTTTTAACTGATCTTTCTTTCTAACTAGTCTTTCTTTCATTCTAACTAGTCTTTCTTTTAACTCATTTTCTATCTTTCTTTCTAATTAATCTTTCTGTCTTTCTTTTTAAATCATCTTTCTTTCTTTTTAACAAATCTTTCTTTCTTTCTAACTAATTTTTCAACAATTTCTTTTCAACTATCTTTCTTTCTTTCTAAATATTTTTTCTTTCTTTCTAACTAATCTTTCTTTCTATCTAACTACTCTATCTTTCTAACTGATCTTTCTTCCTAACTAGTCTTTCTTTCTTTTTTTACGAATATTTCTTTCTTTCTAACTAATCCTTCTTTTCTTTCTAAGTAATCTTTCTTTCTTTTTTAACAAATCTTTCTTTCTTTTTTAACAATTCTATCTTTCTTTCTAATCTTTCTTTCATACTAATTTCAAACTATCTTTCTTTCTTTCTTTCTTTCTTTCTTACTGATCTTTCTTACTAACTAGTCTTTCTTTCTTTTTAACGAATCTTTCTTTAATTCTAACTTTCTAAATCTTTCTAACTAATCTTTCTTTTCTTTCCAAATAATCTTTCTTTAACAAATCTTTCTTTCTTTCTTTCTTTCTTTCTTTCTTTTTTAACAATTCTTTCTTTCTTTATTTCTAATCTTTCTTTCTTTTATACTAATTTCATACTATCTCTCTAACTAATCTTTCTTTCTTTCTGATCTTTCTTTCTTACTGGTCTTTCTTTCTTTTGTAACGAATCTTTCTTTCTTTTTTAACGAATCTTTCTTTCTTTCTAAATAATCTTTCTAACTAATCTTTCTTTCTAACTGATTTTTCTTTCTAACATCTTTCTTTCTTTCATACTAATCTATCTATCTTTCTAACTAATCTTTCTTTCTAACTGATCTTTCTTTCTAACTAATCTTTCTTTCTTTCTAACTGATCTTTCTTTTTTAACTAATCTTTCTGTCATCTTTCTTTCTTTCAAGTAATCTTTCTTTCTTTTTTTAACAAAACTTTCTTTCTAACTAGCCTTTCTTTCTAACTAATTTTTCTATCTTTCTTTCTAACTAATCTTTCTTTCTTTTTTCTATTTCTTACTAACTCATTTTTCGTTCTTTCTAACTAATCTACTATCTTTCTCTATCTTTCTTTTAACTAATCTTCTTTCTTTCTTTCTAACTAATTTTTCTTTCTTTCTTTCTTTCTTTCTTTCTTTCTTTTTTCTTTCTTCTTCAATATTTTTTCTTTCTTTTAACAATCTTATCTTTCTTTTCAACTAATCTTTTCTTTCTAACTAATCTTCTCTTTCTAACTAATTTTTCTTTCTTTCTTTTTTCTTTCTTTCTAACTAATCTTTTTTCTTTTCTTTCTATACTAATCTATCTATCTTTCTTTCTAACTAATCTTTCTTTCTTTCTTTGAACTTAATTTTTCTTTTTATCTAATCTTTCTTTCTTTCTAACAATCTTTATCTTTCTTTCTAACTAATCTTTCTTTCTTTTCAACTAATCTATCTATCTTTCTAACTAATCTTTCTTCTTTCTACTGATCTTTCTTTCCTAACATCTTCTTCTTTCTTTTTTAACTGAATCTTCTTTCTTTCTAACAACTATCTTTTCTTTTCTTTTTTAACTAATCTTTCTTAACTTCTACTTATCTTTCTTTCTAACGAATCTTTTTTCTTTCTAACTATCTTTCTTTCTAACTAATCTTTCTTTCATTTTTTAACTAATCTTTCTTCATCTTTCTTTCTTTCATATTTTTCTTTCTTTTTAACAATCTTTCTATTCTTTCTTTCTTTCTTTCTTCTTTTCTTTTTCTTTTTTCTCTTTTTCTTTCTTTCTTTTCTTTCTTTCTTTTCTTTCTTTCTTTCTTGACTAATCTTTCTTTCTGACTAATCTTTCTTTCTGACTAATCTTTCTTTCATACTAATCTATCCATCTTTCTAACTAATCTTTCTTTCTTTCTTTCTAACTAATCTTTCGTTCATTTTTAACTAAACTTTCTTTCTTTCTAACTAATCTTTCTTTCTTTCTAACTAATCTTTTTTTCTAACTTATCTATATTTATTTCTACTAATCTTTCTATCTTTCTTTCTAAGTAATCTTTCTTTTTTTAACTAATCTTCTTCTAAACTAAATTCTTCTTTCTTTGTTTCTTTCAACTAATCATTCTTTCTGTCTTCTAACTAATCTTTATTTTTTCTAACTAATATCTCTTTCTTTCTTTCTTTTTAACTTTTCTATCTTTACTTATTTATTTTTTAACTTATCAATTTTTATTCTACCATTAAAGCTCATAGACTAGAACTTCTGGTATTTCACCCATGCATTTGTCCATATTTGACCTGCTGAAAATATTTCTACCAAAGAGTCCTTGATCTTGATCTTTCCATACATTCTCATTGACTCCTTCTGATGTTACATCTGTCGGATAGTTGTCCATATTTGACGCATTGAAAATACTTCTTGCCAAAGGTTCTTCAAAAGTATTTTTTTTTAATTTATAAACTCACAGAGGTTTTTTTTCTCAATATATATAAACACAGACTCCTGATGTTAAAAGTTTTCCATATTTGACCTGCTGAAAATATTTCTTCCAAAGAGTCCTCGACCTTGATCTTTCTATATATTCTCATTGACTCCTTTTGATGCTACATCAGCCAGACAGTTGTCCATATTTGACCCATTTAAAATAATTCTGGCCAAAGGGTCCTCAAAAGGTTTTTTTTTTAATTGTAGACTCACAGAAGTTTATTTTTTATTTTTTATATAAACTCACAGATTCCTGATGTTAAAAGTAATCCATATTTGACCTGCTGAAAATATTTCTTCCAAAGAGTCCTCGACCTTGATCTTTCTATACATTCTGACAATAGAAGACAATAGGTACAATAGAAAGAAAGATTATTTAGAAACAAAGATTAGTTAGAAAGAAAGAAAGAAAGAAAGAAAGAAAGAAAGAAAGAAAGAAAGAAAGAAAGAAAGAAAGAAAGAAAGAAAGAAAGAAAGAAAGAAAGAAAGAAAGAAGAAAGAAAGATTAGTTCGAAAATAAGAATGAAAGATAATAATTCTGACCAAAGGGTCCTCGAAGGTTTTTTTTTTTTCAAAATAAATAGTTTTTTTTTTTTCAATATAAACTTGTAGACTCACAGAAGTTTTTTTTTTATATATATATATATAAACTCACAGACTCCGGATGTTAAAAGTATTCCATATTTGACCTGCTGAAAATATTTCTTCCAAAGAGTCCTCGACCTTGATCTTTCTATACATTCTGACAATAGAAGACAATAGGTACAATAGAAAGAAAGATTAGTTGAAAGAAAGAAAGAAAGAAAGAAAGAAAGAAAGAAAGAAAGAAAGAAAGAAAGAAAGAAAGAAAGAAAGAAAGAAAGAAAGAAAGAAAGAAAGAAAGAAAGAAAGAAAGAAAGAAAGAAAGAAAAAATAAAGATTAGTTAGAAAATAAGAATGAAAGATAATAATTCTGACCAAAGGGTCCTCGAAGGTTTTTTTTTTTCAAAATAAATAGTTTTTTTTTTCAATATAAACTTGTAGACTCACAGAAGTTTTTTTTATTTTTTTTTTTTATATAAACTCACAGACTCCGGATGTTAAAAGTATTCCATATTTGACCTGCTGAAAATTTTTCTTTCAAAGAGTCCTCGACCTTGATCTTTCATTGACTCCTTTTCATGTTTCATCAGCCAGACAGTTGTCCATATTTGACCCATTGAAAATAATTCAGGCCAAACGTTCCTCAAAAGTATTTTTTTAACGATATAAACTCTAGAGTGTTTACACGTGATCTGCGCTCTCTGCCTGGGCCAGGAACACGCCGAGCTCGCCCTCTCGTCCGGGGGCTGCGAGCTCTGTGAAGCGCTTCCGCTTTCGACCCTACGGGCTCGGATCGAAGCCTTCAAGCCAGAAGCAGCCTCAGCCTCCCCGCCCTTCCTGGGGCCGCGCAAGAAGAAGCGCCGCTCCCAGAGATGGCCGGAACCCGTGGCCAAAGCGACGTGCTCGCCGGAGGACCTCCCTCGAGCTTCGCCCTCGCCTTCTCCGCCTCCCTCCACCGACGCGCAGCTGCCGCTCTCGAGCCTCACTGCCGTCGCATCTGAGGATGAGGCCGAAGGACACGCCACGAAAGACTGCTGCTCCATCCTGGCATCGGATAGCGAGGAATGGTCGCTTGACTCCTCCGCCTCGTCGATCCAGGAATCTGGCCGTACCCGCGCTGGAGTTGATGCGGAGCTGTTGCGTCTGCTGACGCGGGCTGTTGACCGACTCGGGCTCGAGTGGTCGCTGCCAGTGCAAACCGCGCCGAACAGGCTCGACGGATGTTTTCTTCAAAGCCGCAGCCGCCCAGCCCCAGCGAGCAGGCCCGCTCCGTTCCTACCGGAGCTTCACTCGGAGTTGACTAAGTCGTGGAATTCACCCTTTTCTTCGAGGCTTCAGTCTCAGGCCTCCGCGTCGCTCTCACAAGTGGACGGCGCCGCCGAGAGAGGGTACACAGCTATTCCTCCCGTGGAAGAGACGGTCGCAGCGCACCTTTGCCCGCCCTCCGCGAGATGGCGCTCAAGGTCAGCCCTCCCGTCCAAAGCATGCAGAACCACGTCCGCCTTGGTCGACCGCGCTTATGCCGCCTCCGGCCAGGCTGCATCTGCTCTCCACTCCATGGCTGTCTTACAAATCCTGCAAGCCGACCTCCTCCGCGAATGGGACGAGAAGGGCCAGGACCCAGCTGCGATTACGGATCTGAGAAGCGCGACGGATCTCTCTCTCCGCGCCACCAAGACCGCAGCCCAAGCCATTGGACGAGCCATGGCAGACTGTGTGTCAGACATGGTTGACTGTGACAGAGAGGCACCTCTGGTTAACGCTCGCGGATATGAGGGAAACTGAGCGCGCCACCTTCCTGAACGCGCCGCTCTCTCCTACTGGTCTCTTCGGCCCAGCGGTGAACGGGATCGTTGACCGTTTTTCTGAGGTACAGAAGACCACGCAGGCTATGAACCTTTTCCTGCCGCGGCGCTCGAGCTCCGCCTCGGGACGCTCTCGCGAGAAACAGAGCCAGCCTCCGGTGCGAGCCAGCGCCCAGCGCCCAGCACAGCCTCAGCCTTCGCAGCGACGCCAGGGCGGCCGCCCTAGGTCGCGATCAGACAGCCGTCACAGACCGCCGCCCCCCAGAGGGCCTCAGCAAAAGATCACGCTGAAGTCTGAGCATACGAGGCCGTCCTAACCCAGAGAGAGAAGAGACGCGCGCTTCCCGCTGCGGCCGGACCTCCGTCAAAAGTTTTTTCCCTGTCAGTCCCCTTCAAACAGGCTACTGCAGTGTCTCATTTGGCAGCCAACGAGCCGGTCCATGTACCCTCTCGCCTGCACACAAACGCCGTTTTCACGGCGACCCAGAGAAATCTCAAAAAGAGTATAATGTCTGGTCCGGCTCACGCCGCCGGTGTTTTAAGTGTAGTGAAAGTGCCCACGCCCCAGTGTTCACCCCTACACACAAGCACACCAAAACTCATGTCATGCACAGAGCACACTCTCATAAAGCGCATAAAAGCCGCTCGAGTGTTAAATATAAGAAATGTGTCCACAGGTTTGTGCCCACTGTCTGCCCGCTCTGTTACACGGTCAATAAATCAGGTTATGAATGTAAGTCTCGTGCCCGCCGGAGAGCGCTCACGCTTACTAACACACACCTCCCCCCGGGCGCTGCCCACGCGTTTGAATGCCAAGAAACGCAGGGCACTAATAAGACGCTCCCCATCCGTTATGATCGGGGCGTCAAATACACTTGTAAGTCTCGTGCCCGCGCACACGCGCTCACGCTTACAGACAGCTTTTCCGCCCAGAGCGCTGCTCGCGCGTCAAAAAGTGAGAATAAAAGGCTCCCCTTCCCTTATGATTGGGACACCTCACATAAACCAGAAGGTCCTGGTTCTCGGCGAGCAGCCATTCGGCTCCGGCTCAGCTTCACAAGCCCGCAAATGGTGGCGATCTGAACCCGGAGGCCATTCGCCCCCTGGCGGCTCACATAGCCGCGTGGGAAACTATCCCGGGGATCTCAGAATGGGTTCTGAGCACAATAAGGAAAGGCTATACACTTCAATTCGTTCGCCGCCCCCGCGCTTTCGAGCCCGGACCGCGACGATAGTGAATGCGGAAGTAGCACACCTACTTCACGCGGAAATAGCGAAGCTGCTGTGCAAAGGGGCTATAGAAAAAGTGCCTTCTCTGACCGATTCAGGCTTTTACAGCCGATATTTTCTCGTACCCAAGAAGGACGGAGCTTTCAGGCCCATCCTAGATCTGAGACATTTGAACAAAGTGCTTGCAAAGAGACCGTTCAAAATGCTTACGACCAGGAAAATCCTCGCGCACGTTCGCCCGAGGGACTGGTTTATTTCTCTAGATCTGAAGGATGCCTATTTTCAGATTCAGATATTACCCCGTCACAGGCAATTTTTGAGATTTCGCCTTCGACGGCCAGGTATATCAATACACCGTCCTGCCGTTCGGCCTGTCTCTGGCACCCCGTACATTTACGAAGTGCATGGACGCGGCGCTCGCCCCCTTGAGAACTCAGGGGCTGCGAATAATGAACTATCTGGACGATTGGCTGATATTGGCACAGTCAGAGACAGAACTGCTATCTCAGAACAGTGCTTCTCAGTCACCTGGAAAGCTTGGGTCTCACAGTCAACTGGACCAAGAGCTCATTAATGCCCAGTCAGTCAATTTCCTTTTTAGGAATAGAATTGGATTCTGTGGCTATGACGGCTCGTTTGTCGACACAGCGTGCGCGCCGTGTTCGCCGCCTAGCCGCGTCCTTCCAGGAGGGCAGCTTTCTCCCTTTGAAGGCGTTTCAAAGGATGCTGGGCTGTATGGCTTCAGCAGCAGCGGTGCTCCAGCTGGGCCTACTGCGCATGCGCCCGCTCCAGCGCTGGTTGAATGCTCGCGCGTCTCGCCGAGCCTGGGTTTCTGGCGGCCAGAAAATCAGAGTGACTCAGACCTGCATAGCGGCTCTGCAGCCCTGGCTACTGGCCGACTGGTACCAGCAGGGAGTGATGATGGGAACCATCTCTTACCGGAAAGTCATTTCGACAGACGCGTCCAACTCGGGTTGGGTGCGCTGTTCGAGGGCAGACCGGCCTTTGGCCAGTGGTCAGACCGGGAGAAGTGTTTTCACATAAACTGTCTGGAAATGATAGCGGTCGAGAACGCGCTGAAGCGCTTCCTCCCATTCATACAGGACCAGCATGTTCTCGTCCGCTCGGACAACATGTCTGTGGTTTCCTATGTAAACCGTCAGGGGGGCGTCAGATCCAGAAACCTCTGCAATCTGGCGGAACGCATCCTTATTTGGTCCCAGATGCACCTGCGCTCACTGAGGGCAGCGCACGTGCCTGGCCATTTAAACGACGGCCCAGACAGACTGTCCAGGGACAACGTCCCCCCAGGGGAATGGTCCCTACACCCCCAAACCGTCCAGAAACTGTGGCGCCTATTCGGCAGAGCAGAAGTCGACCTATTTGCGTCAGAAGACAACGCTCACTGCCCGAGGTTCTTTTCGAAGAACGAGGACGCGCTGGCCCAGGTATGGCCCAGCCTCCCACTGTATGCTTTCCCTCCGGTCTCTCTGTTACCGCAGGTAATCAAGAGAATCAGGGAAACGCGCCATTCGGTGCTCCTCATAGCTCCGCACTGGGAGAATCAGAATTGGTTCCCGGAACTAGCACGGCTGTCACAGACAGCTCCGTGGCCTATTCCGGTGAGGGCAGATCTCCTCTCTCAGGCTCGCGGCTTGATCTGGCATCCCCATCCAGAGGGCTGGTCGCTGCACGCATGGTTGATCAACGGGTACTCACTGCCCTGCCAGAAAGAGTGATGAACACGATCACACAGTCTAGAGCTCCTTCCACGAGAAGGCTCTACGCGTCTAAATGGTCGGTGTTCTCCAAGTGGTGCACCGACAGAGATCTGGACCCGCGGACGTGCGAGGCGGCGCACCTGCTCATTTTCCTACAAGAGCTTGATGGATGAGGGGAGGTCCCCATCCACGCTCAAAGTTTACGTGGCGGCCGTAGCGGCATTCGCGGAATCAACGCATGGCCAGTCACTGGGAAGAGCTTAAGCTTCCTTAGGGGAGCTAGGAGGATGAACCCGCCGCGCCCCCCGTCGGTTCCTATGTGGGATCTTTCCTTGGTCCTCGAGGCCCTGAAAGCCTTCCCATTTGAGCCACTAGACTCCGTGGAGTTAAAGTACCTGTCACTAAAAACCGTTTTTCTGACCGCGCTGTCATCAGTCAAACGTGTGGGGGACCTGCATGTGCTGTCAACCAGCGCGACGTGTCTGGAGTTCGGGCCGAATGACTCTAAAGTCATCCTCAAACCTAGACATGGCTATGTTCCAAAAGTGATGGGCACTCCTTTCAGAGCGCAAGTCATTTCACTGTCGGCCCTGCCAGCGTCAGACAGTGAGACAGACATGAATCTCCTTTGCCCGGTCAGGGCGCTGAGGTTCTACACTTCGCGCTCCGCCTCTTTCAGGCGTGCGGAGCAGCTGTTTGTTTCGTTTGGCGGGCGCACCAAGGGTTCGCTGCCTCGAAACAGACTCTAAGCAGATGGATAGTGGACGCTACAGCGGCCGCTTATGCGTCAAAAGGTCTGCAATGCCCTCTGGGCATCAGGGCTCATTCCACTAGAGGCGTGGCCTCATCGTGGGCATGGTCCAGCGGGATTTCTATCCACGATATATGTGTAGCGGCGGGCTGGAGCTCCCCATCTACCTTTGTCAGGTTCTATAACCTAGAAGTCCCCGCCCTGCAGGCTAAACTTCTGTCAGTCTAAACGAGTTGTGCGTTCTGCCCAGATATGTCATGCTCAGACCACTCTCACGTGACTCAGCTCTCCTGGTTGAGCTGCACTAAAAAACAAAGACAAAACTGAAGTCATTGCGTTTGGAAACAAAGATGAAGTTCTCAAGGTGAATGCATACCTTCACTCTAGAGGTCTAACAACTAAAAATCAAGTCAGGAATCTTGGTGTGTCTCTAGAGTCAGACCTTAGTTTCAGTAGTCATGTCAAAGCAATAACTAAATCAGCATACTATCATCTGAAAAATATTGCAAGAATTAGATGCTTTGTTTCCAGTCAAGACTTAGAGAAACTTGTGCATGCTTTCATCACCAGCAGGGTGGATTATTGTAATGGACTCCTCACTGGCCTTCCTAAAAAGACCATAAGACAGTTGCAGCTCATACAGAACGCTGCTGCCAGGATTCTGAGCAGAACCAGAAAATATCCTCAGGTCTTTACACTGGCTCCCAGTTACATTTAGGATTGATTTTAAAGTATTATTACTGGTATATAAATCATTCAATGGGCTAGGACCTCAATATATTGCAGATATGCTCACTGAATATAAACCCAACAGATCACTCAGATCATTAGGATCACATCAGTTAGAAATACCAAGGGTTCACTCTAAGCAAGGAGAGTCTGCTTTTAGCTACTATGCCAGCCGCAGCTGGAACCAGCTTTCAGAAGAGATCAGATGTGCTCCTACAGTAGTCGCATTCAAATCCAGACTCAAAACACTTCTGTTTAGCTATGCATTTACTGAATGAGCACTGTGCCACTGTTCGTCCGACTGTTTTTACTGTACTTTATTTTATTTTTTATTCTAAACTGTTTTAATTATTCTTATTTGTTTTGATTATTTTATTTTTCTCCTATGTAAAGCACTTTGAATTACCATTGTGTATGAAATGTGCTATATAAATAAACTTGCCTTGCCTTGCCTTGCACTAGCAGGGATGTGCTATATGCTTATACAGACCAGTGCTCTGCTCTGTTTTTCCCCTATGTGTGCTTATGTACAAGTGATGGCCCGCGTTAGCTGGCCACCTTTTTTTCCACTTATTGGGCTCCCCGAGAAACCTCGGCGACTCATGGGTGGTTGCTTGGCGCGCACGGCGTTGACAAAGAGTTCCCGTAGCGTAAGCTAAACTTACGCAATACGAGAGAACCTCTCGTAAGAGAACGTACTCGGTTACTAACATAACCTCGGTTCTCTCTAGAGAGGGAACGAGTATTGCGTAACCGGCCGTGCTCGCGCCTCGAGAGACTTCACTTCAGTCGACGAAAACCAGGGAAATTACAGCCTACAGCCCTTGTTATGCGTTTAGCCACGCCCATTCTGGCGGGCTATGACGCTATGAAGGCGCGAGCGCCCATCATTGGGCGTGACGTCACGCGGGGCTCACTGGTAGGCTGCAGCAGATGCCCGCAGGGCAGCCAATGAGCACGCAAGACTGCCTGCTCTAGGTCTGCTAGCTGCTGCACTGCGTTGACAATGAATACAAAATTAGGATAATTTTTTGGCTTCAATATCTCGAGAAGATGAATCTTTCCCGTAGCGTAAGCTACACTTACGCAATACTCGTTCCCTCTCTAGAGAGAACCGAGGTTACGTTAGTAACCGAGTACGTTTTATATTTATTTATTTTTTATTATTTTTTTCAATATAAACTCAGACTCCTTCTGATGTTAAATTATTCCATATTTGACCTGCTGAACATATTTCTGCCAAAGTCCTCGATTTTAATCTTTCTATACATTCTCATTGACTCCTTTTGATGTTACATCAGCCAGACAGTTTTCCATATTTGACCCATTGAAAATAATTATGGCAAAAGGGTCTTCAAAAGTTTTTTTTTCTTTTTTTTTTCAATATAAACTCACAGACTCCTGTTAGAAGTATTCCATATTTGACCTGCTGAAAATATTTCTTCCAAAGAGTCCTCGACCTTGATCTTTCATTGACTCCTTTTCATGTTTCATCAGCCAGACAGTTGTCCATATTTGACCCATTGAAAATAATTCAGGCTAAACGTTCCTCAAAAGTATTTTTTTAACGATATAAACTCTAGAGTGTTTTATATTTATTTATTTTTTTATTTTTTTTTTCAATATAAACTCACAGACTCCTTCTGATGTTAAATTATTCCATATTTGACCTGCTGAACATATTTCTGCCAAAGTCCTCGATTTTAATCTTTCTATACATTCTCATTGACTCCTTTTGATGTTACATCAGCCAGACAGTTTTCCATATTTGACCCATTAAAAATAATTATGGCAAAAGGGTCTTCAAAAAAAGGGTCTTTTTTTCTTTTTTTTTTCAATATAAACTCACAGACTCCTGTTAGAAGTATTCCATATTTGACCTGCTGAAAATATTTCTTCCAAAGAGTCCTCGACCTTGATCTTTCTATACATTCTGAAAATAGAAGACAATAGGTACAATAAAAAGAAAGATTATTTAGAAACAAAGATTAGTTGAAAGAAAGACAAAGAAAGAAAGAAAGAAAGAAAGAAAAAGAAAGATTAGTTAGAAAATAGGAATGAAAGACTAGTTTTAAAGATTTGTTAGAAAGAAAGAAAGATTCATTAAAAAATAAAGAAAGACTAGAACAAAGAAGAAAGAACAGTTAGAAAGAAAGATTAGTTAGAAAGATAGATAGATCAGTTAGAAAGAAAGATTAATTAGAAAGAAAGATAGAAAATGAGTTAAAAAGAAAGACTAGTTAGAATGAAAGACTAGTTAGAAAGAAAGATCATTTAGAAAGAAAGAAAGATTACTTAGAAAGAAAGCAAAAAAGAAAGAAAAATTAGTTAGAAAAAAAGAAAGATTAGTTGAAAATAAATTATTTAGAATGAAAGATTAGTTAGAAAAAAGAATGAAAGAAAGAAAGAAAGAAAGAAAGAAAGAAAGAAGAAAGAAAGAAAGATAGAAAGATTACTTAGGAAGAAAAGAAAGATTAGTTAGAAAGAAATGAAGATTTGTTAAAAAGAAAGAAAGAGAGAAAGAAACAAAAAAAGAAAGAAAGAAAGAATGACAGAAAGATTAGTTAAAAAGAAAGACTAGTTAGAAAGATGATTAGTTAGTAAGAAAGATTAGTTAGAAAGAAATTATTTAGAAAGATTAGTTAGAAAAAAAGAAAGATTGGTTAGAAAGATAGATAAATTAGTATAAAAGAGAGAAAGATTAGTTAGAAAGAAAAGAAAGAAAGAAAGAAAGAAAGAAAGAAAGAAAGAAAGAAAGAAGAAGAAAGAAAGAAAGAAAGAAAGATAAAAAAGAAAGATTAGTATGAAAGAAAGAAAGATAAGAAAGCAAAAAAGAAAGAAAGCAAAAAGAAAGATTAGTTAGAAAGACAGAAAGATTAGTTAGAAAGATAGATAAATTAGTATAAAAGAGAGAAAGATTAGTTAGAAAGAAAGAAAGAAAGAAAGAAAGATTTGTTACAAAAGAAAAATATTGCTAGTTAGAAAAAAATAAGTTAGAAAGAAAGAAAAATTTGTTAGAAAGAAAAATAAAAAAGAAAGAAAGATAACAGAAAGAAAGAAAGATTTGTTAAAAAAGGAAGAAAGATTACTTAGAAAGAAAGATGACAGAAAAATTAATCAATAACGAAAGAAAGACTAGTTAGAAATGAAGATCGGTTATAAATTAAGATTACTTAGAAGGAAAGATTATTCAAAAAGAAAAAAAGAAAGATAGAAAAATTATTTAGAAAGAAAGAAAATCTATTTAGAAAGAAAGGATGAAAGATTGGTTGGAAAGAAATTATTTAGAAAGGAAGTGTTGTTAAAAAAAATAATGAAAGATTAGTTAGAAAGAAAGCAAAAAAGAAAGAAAGAAAGAAAGAAAGATTAGTTAGAAAGAAAGATTAGATAGAAACAGATACTTCAGTATTAAAAGGAAAGATTAGTTAGAATGAAAAAAGAAAGATTGTTAAAAAAAAAGATTAGTTAGTTAGAAAGAAAGATTAGTTAGAAAGAGTAGATAATAAAAGAAAGATCAGTTAGAAAGAAAGAAAGATTAGTTAAAGAAGAAAGAAAGAAAACCAAAAAAGTAAGAATGAAAGATTATTTAGAAAGAATAAAAGGGTAGTTGAAAGATTATTAGAAATATATATATTTTAGTTAAAAAAGAAAGATTAGTTATACATAAATTAATATTAGTTAGAAAGAAAGATTAGTAAAAAAATAATTAGAAAGAAAGATTAGTTAGAAAGAAAGAAAGATTAGTTAAAAAAGAAAGAAAACCAAAAAAGAAAGAAAGATTATTTAGAAATAATAAAAGGTTAGTTATAAAGAAAGAAAGAAAGAAAGAAAGAAAGAAAGAAAGATTAGTTGTAAATAAATTACAGTTTTTTTTTATTCGCTTTGGTACTATTTTCACAAGTAAGGTGTACATTTTCAAAACTCTTAGTGCTAATATCACAACAGATCATCAAAAGTGCACTTTTTTCAAACATTTCATCATGTTTTCAATTGTGTTTGTACAATTCACAAAATCACAAAGTATCCTTTTCACAACACAAAATAAGTGTTTCATCTACATACATGTTTCATTCACAGTAACTGCCTTTCATAAAGCTCTTACTATCAAACTTTTGATTTGCATCTCTTTTTGTTCAGTTTAACACATTTGTCTATTATTTAACCCAACTGATCTTAATGGTTAATCAATGAATCATTTGGTACACCTATAGATTTCTATACAAATGAAACTCGAAAAATTAGAATATCGTGCAAAAGTTCATGTATTTCAGTAATTCAAATTAAAAGGTGAAACAAATACATTTAGTATATATAACTATATAACATATGATTATACTTTTCAGAGGGCCGACATTTCTGTATTTACAGTAAAAAAATTTTTTTTATTGATTTCATGTAATATTCTAATTTTCTGAGATTTTGAATTCGGGTTTTTCATAAGCTGTAAGCCATATTCATCAAAACTATAACTTTTGCACGATATTCAAATTTTTCGAGTTTCACTTTATTGATTGTATAGACAGTTTCTATAGAACTTGTTTGCAATTTCCGATATGGATAACCAAATGTAATGAATTCTTATTACAAAAGTTATTTATAGAAATAATAACCACCACTATGTTCAAAGTGTGTGCACACGCATGTGTGTGTCTGTGTGTGAAAGAGATACAGAGAAATTTGTCATTTGTAAAAACACTGTAAAGCAGAATAGAGTACCTGTCTATAAAGGGAGATAAACGGTCTGTAAAACATAGATTGATTAGAGATGCATCAGTAGAAGGGAGAAAGATGGCATCAAATACAGCATTTTACATTACAGTATGTTGGCCACGTGATACTGTAAACAGATTACCATGGTAGAGACTGCCACATTACTGTAACTCAACCATCATCTGTAAAGGTCCACTACTGTAGAGATTTAGTCAAATGTATATAGTGAAATCATTTACTGTATTACAGTACCAGAAAACTCTGTTCTCGCACAGAACCTCATGGCTGTGTCATACTTCATCACAGCTTTTGATAACTCACTGCAGATACTATTACAAACATTATGGATTCAATTACATAAGTTAGGTAATGCATGTGTATTTTCTAATGTGGCGACTGTAGTCTGTATTACTGTAATTATTTCAGCAACAAGGGTGATTTGAAACATGTGTCTTGCATTGTTTGCTGTTGAATGAACTGATTGTTAAAAGTACTAAATTGAAATAAGATCATACTGTTGTGTTTCTGTGATTAAACCAAACGTTCTCATTACATATTACAATAATCTTGTGTTTGAAACAATAATTATGTGGACTGAAAAATGTATAACTGTAATGAAAGCATGAGGCCATGTTTTGAAAGAATGACTAGCTGCGTTACAAGTGTGATCAGTTTGGATTTTTGTACTAAGAGTTTTGAAAATGTACACCTTACTTGTGAAAATAGTACCAAAGCGAATAAAAAAAACTGTAAGATTAGTTAGAAAGATTAGTCAAAAAAGAAATAATTAGTTGAAAGAAAGAAAGAAAGAAAGATTATTAAAAAGGACAAATTAGAAATAAATAAATAAAGAAAGATTAGTTGAAAGAAAGAAAGAAAAGAAAGAAAGAAAGAAAGAAAGAAAAAGAAAGAAAGAAAGAAAGAAGAAGAAAGAAAGAAAGAAGAAAGAAAGAAAGAAAAAAAGAAAGAAAGAAAGAAAAAAAATCTGCTGTGGCATTGCATTATCAAGCCTTGTGCCTTGTAGAATAGCATATACGCATTATTTACTTTGTTGCATTGCAATGATTTCAAGAACTCACTCCGTAGTGCATTGAAGATATTTGCAATGGAATCTCCTGTTGCAATGCATTGAACAAACGATCAAGCGATGTGCAGTGAAGCATACCATATAAGCAATATGCACATTTGCATTGCGTTCATGAACTATTCCGAAGTGCATTGAAGGGATTGCAATGCATTCTGTTATTGCACAACCGATCAAAGAGTTGTGCATTGAAGAATAACAACATATAAGCAATATGCACTTTTTTGCATTGCAATGCATTCAATAACTAACTCACTCAATAGTGCATTAAAAAGATGTGCAATGCAATCTACTGCTGCAATGCATTGCACATGCGATCAAGCGTTGTGCAGTGAAGAATAACATCTAAGCAATATGCACTTAAATGCATTGCAATGCATTCAGGAACTATTCCATAGTGCATTGAAGAGATTGCAATGCAATCTGTTGTTGCATTAAATTGTACACACGATCAAGAGTTGTGCGTTGAAGAATAACATATAAGCAATATGTACTTTGTTGCATTGCAATGCATTCAAGAACTAATTCACCCCGTTGTGCATTAAAGAGATGTGCAATGCAATGCTGTTGCCTTTTGAATTGCACTTACGATCAAGCGTTAGCCTGGTTCAACCAGACTCTCGTACATTTCATTTGTACAGAGAGTCCGGCCTCGCTCCATTGAGAAACGTTTATTTCCTTGTAGGCGGGTTCTCTGTTCAAGTTCAAAACTATTGGATCTGCCCAGAGTCACTCAGGATCTGTCACAGCCAATCGCTAACTGCCGCAAATGCTGTACACTGTACAGTACAGTGAATGATCTGTCTCTATCTGCAGATGTGTAATAAACAACAATTTTTCATATGTCTTATTGATTCTTAATTACCTTAATTAATTATGGTCTTCAAAGTATGTGTTTTGTACATTTTTACTTATGACATTTAGTTTTTTTTATTAAAACAAACTATTGCCATCTAAAACTGAAACTCAAATTATGGTCTTCAAAGTATGTTTTTCACAATTTATTAAAAAAAATACAACAAATTTTGTATGATTTACATGTAAAACTGACACACCAACCATGGTCCTGCACGAGTACACAAAGGGGCTCAAAGTGTTTCTATTTAGCTCAAATTCTGAACAGTAAATTTAGTGATTCTTGTGATACTGACATGACTCCTGAGTGCATCTTCAACAACAGTTTAGCAGCTAGGACTCGGGGCTTCCGAACACCAGGCTTAATCGTCCGTCCAAAATGTCACGGTCATCGTGCACGCCAAACTGCCCAGCACGAACTCCTAACTTTTCTGCCTCCTTTACTTGGTCCTCCATTAGTGCAACAAGAGGGGAGACGACAACAACTATCGGCTTTGCATCCCTATCGTTCGCCTTAGCTTACTCATTCATTCACCACTAGCGGAGTGAGCTGGAAAATCAAACTTTTCCTGAATCCCGTGGGGAGGAGGCCACAACATCATGGCCAGCAACAAAACTTAATAAACATTGTTCTTGCTCCGGCTTTAAATTCTGCATATTCGGCAGTTTTCCAACAACAGACCGAATAGCTTTTCTCACGTCTTTCTCCGCTGCCATTACTGAACTCAAACTGACACGCTACATCAACGTCATCGTTCTCAGCCACTCCCTCTATTCGCTGATTGGGCCGGTAAAAAATTGATTTCTGGAAACCAAAGTCTACAGCAAAATCCCAGACGTAGTACCATAGACATCATATAGGTAGACGCCCTATTGAGTGCTACTGCCTATTGGCACGGACGAGAATTTGAGCCGCCATCTTAAACCGGTCATCCGCTCCGCTCAGTGTAATCTGAATGGCAGGTGAAATGAGCTGTCAGCGCATTAAATTAAAGTTTTTCTCAAATGCTAAAACACAAAAGCCAATCCTCTAAACCAAATGACCAGTTGTTTAAACACATTTACTAAATCTAGCCATCATTTTCCAATATCATAAACACATTTCACATGAACACACAATTCACAAAACACAAACCTCCGTTCTCATAAATCTTAACACATTTTTTCTTGCTAAAACACAAGTTGCAAAATAACTCTGCTCATATTCTCAAATGAAAGCTCATGTGATGCAAAATGCTTGCCACAGTCAGCAATATTTGAACACAATGAACACACCTGGCGTCATTCATTACACACAACGACTCAAAATTGAAGACACTTGTTGCTAATGCTGTGACCACATGTATAAAAGCAACTTCAGAGTGCACAGATTGCTGAAGATTCCAAACAAACACAATGGATGAAGGCAGAGTCAGGGGAAGTCACGGTAATATATTACTCTTTGTCAGACCATGGGTTTGAAGGGGCTTGTCCACCGGCATGCTTGGGTCTTACAACACGTCTCCTCACCTTCCTTGAGGAGCTAAAAGACATCCTCCTGGACCTCCAACAACATCATCCTGGGCCCGCACATCACATTTATGTGATCATTTGGGACAATGTACGCTTCCACAGAACAAACCAAATCAGAGAGTGGTTCACCACCAACAGTAACCACTTTTTAAACACCTTACTCCCCTTTCCTGAACCCTTTAGAGGAGTTCTTCTCATCGTGGAGATGGAAGGTTTATGACAGACAACCATACACTAGAGAGAACCTCCTAAGGGAAATGGAGGTGGCCTGTGTTGACATCCCAGTGGAGGCCTTCCAAGGATGGATTCGCCATTCCAGGGCGTTTTTCCCACGGTGCCTGGCAAGAGACAATATAGCCTGCGATGTGGATGAGGTGATGTGGCCCGATGCAGCTCAGCGACATGATGCCGCACAGTGATTGTGGGGTGTGTGTGGTGTGAATAAAGTAAATAAAAAAAACTTCACACCCTGATCATGTTTTCAAGAGTACTGTTGTGTGCAATAGATTCTGTTTTTGCATTGAGTTGTGTTACAGTAATGTACATGCAGAATTTACTTTTACATTTATACTCTTCATATGAAACTCACAAATCTAAATGCCTAATCCTCTGCAGAGATCTAAGAAGATCCATTACTGTAAAGTTTCTAAAAATATGCATTGGCACTGGCAGTTATGAAACAAAGAACCTTCTCACAAATTGAGCTTTGTGTTTTCAATTGTTTTGCTGTAGTGTGTAATGATGTGTATAGTGTTTACATTTTTGAAAGCTTCGAGATGCTCTATTGGTGTGAAAGTTTGAGTTTTGAAGTGAGAAGGTGTGGTTGTGTTTATGTAGCTTTAGAAAAGGGTGTTGTGTTTAGACATTGGGGAACATGGAGGAAACGTTTGTGAAATGTGTTTTAGCATTTGAGAAAAACTGTAATCATATCTCACTGAATACTGAACTGATTTTCACGCGGTTTTTTTTCCTGCAAAGGTAATTCATGTAGCTATAACACAGGACACATGGTTCGGCGTATTTTAATATCCATAGTAGGCTTAACAGTAATATAATATTCTGATATAATTTATAAAGTGACCAGACACAATATTGTGATGAAGAGGATATAATGTATTTGATAAATCACACACTATAAATATAATAAAGAAGCAGAAACGATAGTTGCAGTAAAGTAAGATATTTTAATAAGTTGAAGAAATAATTTATGGTATGTGACACGCACATACACACGAACAGACACACAAACAAACACGAACAGTCTCTCTCTCTCTCTCTCTCTCTCTCTCTCTCTCTCTCTCTCTCTCTCTCTCTCTCTCTCTCTCTCACACACACACACACACACACACACACACACGCGCACACACACAGCAGCCGCGAATCCACCGAATGCAGCCACCTGCAATAAAAATTGAGAAGATCGCTTTTCAACGTGTTTGCATCAGTAATTTCTATTAAGTTTGGACAACATTAAGCCTATACTTTTTTTATTGGATGTGGATGTGGGAGGGGAAAATGTAGAGACCAAAGCCCTATTCGGATTAACTTTACAAGGGTAGATGGAGTAAGTTAATGATGTAATTTTACCACAGGACTTCTGTAATATCAATAGCCAAATCGCATGTGATAAGACATAGGTTATCAGTAAAACTAGAAGTTGGAGGGGTAACTCAATTTGTGCATCGCTGTCATGCGTGTATTAACGTTACATTGCTTCCTGATATCATGTGCGCAAACACAAATAACCTACACAACAGGGCAGTTGAATGCTTATCTGATAACCTAGAAGCTCTTGTAATTATTACTTTAACAGTTACCCCACCTCTCCATGCCGGGTGAACACCGGCTGATGCAGTACACAGCATTTCACAACGATTTCAGTAAAGTAATAGCAAATATCCTTGCTCCTTCTCAATTATCTGGTAATATTCTATTCACAAAATACAACCAATAGTACGGTAATATTAAGACTTACTTGTGAAAAGCCCTATTTTCGATGGTCCGGCGATTAGAACAGGAAAATTCTCCACAATGCTCTGGCATCATATCTGCTGCCACGCAATGAAACTAGGAATATGACCGGTTCAAGATGGCGGACGGATTTCTCGGTTTCCAGCGGCCAATAGGGCTTCTAGTCTCTATATGATTTCTATGCGTAGTACTGAAGGAAAATGAAATTGAGCGGAAGTGCGTAGGAGGGCGTAGCCAGGCTTAATCAAGCGTTGCATTGAAGAATAACATAAGAATCATGCACTTTTGTGGCATAGCAATTGCATTCAAGAACTACCTCATTTCGTAGTGCGTTAAAGAGATGTGCAAGGCAATCTGCTATTGCAATGCATTGCACATACGATCAAGAGTTGTGCATTGGAGGATAAGCACTTTGTTGCATTGCAATGCATTCAAGAACTATCTCATTCTGAAGTGCATTGAAGAGATATGCAATGCAATCGGCTATTGTAATGCATTGCACACACGATCGAGTGTTGTGCTTTGAAGAATAAAATAAAAGTAATATGCCCTTTTTTGCATTGCAATGCATTCAAGAACGTTGAAGAGATAACATTGCAAAAAAGATCAATCTTTCCTCAACTAACCATTTTCAGTTTTAATTAAGAAAAATCATTACTGTAAATGTTGAAAAGACAACCCACAACATATTGCTTTTTGCTTTACATACAAATAATATATTTGTCTACTGATGAGAAAACATCAAATGATCTGTCACTTTCCAATGCATAAAAGAACTAACTCATTCCGTAGTGCCAACGCAGTGCAACTAAGAGAAGAGCAATGCCATCTGCTCTTACTATTTTTAAAAGTAGTTAAATAGTATCTTACTAATTGATCTCTTTTTCTTTCTTTCTCTTTCTTTCTTTCTTTCTTTTTCTTCTTCTTTTCTTTCTTTCTTTCTTTTCTTTCTTTCTTTCTTTCTTTCTTTCTTCTTCTTCTTTCTTCTTTCTTTCTTTCCTTCTTTCTTTCTATCTTTCTTTCTTACTAATATTTCATACTTTTTTTCTTTTTTCTTTCTAATTAATCTTTCATTCTTTTTTCTAACTTATCTTTCTTTCTAAATAATCTCTCATGCTAATCTATCTTTCTAACTAATCTTTCTTTCTAACTAATTTTTCTTTCTTTCTTTTTTGCTTTCTTTGTAACTAATCTTTCTTTCTTTCATACTAATGTATCTATCTTTCTAACTAATCTTTCTCTTTTTCTATCTAATCTTTCTTTCTAAATAATTTCTTTTTAACTAATCTTTCTTTCTTTCTTTTTTAAATAATTTTTCTTTCTAACTAATATTTATTTCTTTCTAACTAATCTATCTATATATCTTTCTAACTAATCTTTCTTTCTAACTGATCTTTCTCTCTAATTAATCTTTCTTTTTTTCTAACTAATTTTTCTTTCTTTTTTGCTTTTCTTTCTAACTAATTTTTCTTTCTTTCTAACTGACCTTTCTTTCTAACTAGTCTTTCATTCTAACTAGTCTTTCTTTTCAACTCATTTTATATCTTTCTTTCTAATTAATCTTTCTGTCTTTCCTTTTAACTCATCTTTCTTTCTTTTCAACTAATCTTTCTTTCTTTCTTTCTAAATAATTTTTCTTTCTTTCTAACTAATCTATCTTTCTAACTGATCTTTCTTCCAACTAGTCTTTCTTTCTTTTTAACGAATCTTTCTTTCTAACTAATCTTTCTAACTAATATTTATTTTCTATCGAAGTAATCTTTCTTTTTTTAACAAATCTTTCTTTCTTTCTTTTTCTTTCTTTTCTTTCTTTTTTAACAATTCTTTCTTTCTAATCTTTCTTTCTTTCATACTAATTTCATACTATCTTTATTTACTTTCTATCTTACTTTCTTACTGATCTTTCTTCCTAAATAGTCTTTCTTTCTTTTTTAACGAATCTTTCTTTCTTTCTAACTTTCTTAATCTTTCTTTTTTTTCTAAATAATCTTTCTTTTTTAACAAATCTTTCTTTCTTTTTCTTTCTTTCTTTCTTTCTTTCTTTTCTTTTCTTTCTTTTATATTAATTTCGTACTATCTTTCTAACTAATTTTTCTTTATTTCTTACTGATCTTTCTTTCTAACTGGTCTTTCTTTTGTAACGAATCATTCTTTCTAACTAATCTTTCTAACTAATCTTTTCTTTCTTTCTTTTTTTCTTTATTTCTTACTTTCTTTCTTTCTTTCTTAACAACTCTTTCTTTCTTTCTTTCTTTCTTTTCTTTCTTTCTTTTCTTTCTTTCTTTTCTTTCTTTCTTAACAACTTTTTCTTTCTTTCTAATCTTTCTTTCTTTCATACTAATTTCATACTATCTTTCTAACTAATCTTTCTTTCTTTCTAACTTATCTTTCTTTCTAAATAATTTCTTTTCAACTAATCTTTCTTTCTATCTTTCTAAATAATTTTTCTTTCTTTCTGACTAATCTAATATCTTTCTAACTAATCTATCTATCTTTCTAACTAATCTTTCTTTCTTACTGATCTTTCTTCCTAGTCGTTCTTTCTTTTTTTAACGAATCTTTCTTTCAAATAATCTTTCTAACAAATCTTTCTTTCTTTTTAACAAATCTTTCTTTCATTCTTTCTTTCTTTTTTAACAATTCTTTCTTTCTTTCTAAGTAATCTTTCTAACTAATCTTTCTTTTCTTTCTAAGTAATCTTTCTTTCCTTTTTAACAAATCTTTCTTTCTTTTTTAACAATTCTTTCTTTCTAATCTTTCTTTCTTTCATACTAATTTCATACTATCTTTCTAACTAATATTTCTTTCTTTCTTTCTAACTGGTCTTTTTTTCTTTTGTAACGAATCTTTCTTTGTTTCTAACTAATCTTTCTAACTAATCTTTCTTTCTTTCTTTCTTTCTTTTTCTTTCTTTCTTCTTCTTCTTCTTTCTTCTTTTTAACAATTCTTTCTTTCTAACTAATCTTTCTTTCTTTCCTTACTGATCTTTCTTCCTAACGAGTCTTTCTTTCTTTTTTAACGAATTTTTCTTTCTAACTTTCTAAATCTTTCTAACTAATCTTTCTTTCTAAATAAGTTTCTTTTCAACTAATCTTTCTTTCTAAATAATTTTTCTCTCTTTCTAATTAATCTTTATTTCTTTCTAACTAATCTTTATTTCTAAGTGATCTTTCTTCCTAACTAGTCTCTTTATAACTACATTTTATATCTTTCTTTCTTACTAATCTTTCTTTCTTTTTTCTTTTGCTTTCTAACTAATTTTTCTTTCTAAATAACCTATCTATCTTTCTAACTAATCGTTCTTTCCTTCTTTCTTTCTAACTGATCTTTCTTTCTAACTAGTCTTTCTTTTTAACTAATTTTTCTATCATTCTTTCTAACTAATCTTTCTTTCTAACTGATCTTTCTTTCTAATTAGTCTTTCTTTCTTTTTTGACAAATCTTTCTTTCTTTCTTTTCTTTCTTTTTTTCTTTCTTTCTAATCTTTCTTACGTTCAGACTAATTGATACTATCTTTCTAACTAATCTTTCTTTCTTTCTAACTGATCTTTCTAACTGGTCTTTCTTTCTTTTTTTACAGTTTTTCTCGATTGCTTAAACACATTTCTTGAAACTATGCCTCGTATTCTCAAAACAGTAAACACAAATCCATAACGTCTCACCCAATTACCCAAACATCCTATTTTCAGGTCAAAATGAAGCTCTACACTCAAAACCATTCACTCTTGCTGAAAAAACAAACTTTGCCTTCAGACAGGACACACAAGCCCTTAAAAATGCACACACTACAACATAGTCTTACACACTGGTGCTATAAATTCAAAACAACATTTTCAAAACTGGTAATTCATGTTGCTTGTGGTCCGTCCGTCCGTCACCCACCCCCCATCTTTTTTTTTTACTCTGTCCTACTCTTACGTAAGATGTGTGTGAGCATCATATGACAGTAAAAGAGCACACACAAACCTTATTCAAATATGGAATTGTATTGGAATGGTAAAGAGTGTTGGTACACGCCTCCACTCAAGGATACAATATGATGAACAAGTCTAAGAATGTTCCACATATGGTTGAAATACCATCATTGGCCTAGAAAGATAACATTCTGGCAGTCAAGACTATAAAGGAGAAAGGATGCCCTCCCTTCACTGTCACACTCTGCAGACAGTCTGTGTGACTGTACGAATGCTGGCCTTTTCTTGCAAGAACATAAACCTCATCAAAGACAATTGGAAATGTTTGTCTCTTATTCAGTGATAGAAATTTGTTTGCCACCACACCTCCCTGAAGGTTCTGATGATGGAGGCGACGATGAAGCGACTCAAATTTGGCTGTACTCGTTGCCCAACCTCCCTCATAGTCATACCATGGACAAGTACATGGCCAACTAAAGTGGCTTGAATTTCATCCGAGACTGCTTGTCTTCTTGCCCTTGGCCTTCCTCCTCCTCCTTCTTCTCCTTCTCTTCTCCTCCTCCTCCTCCTCCTCTTCCTTCTTCTTCTGTTCCTCCTCTTCCTCTCCCTCCTCCTCCTCTTCCCCCTCCTCTTCTTCTCCCTCCTCGACCTATTGCTTAATTTCTCTGTGGATCCATTGTTCCAAAACTCAGTAAACTGATATTTATCTTTTATAAAATATTGTATAACCTTTTATCTATCCATTGAAGGATCTGACTGATGTGTGTTCAATTTTGACTCTTAGTGTTTTCACCTGGGTAATTGTGTGCTAACTGAGCTGAAGCTGTGCTGACTTGAGTGAACAATTTTGAATGCTAGTGCTTTCTAAATGACCACGTGGTGTAGGCAATGAGAAAGGAAGGGATTTGTGTGTAGAGTTTTGCAGTGACAGTTCAACAATTCTGACTCATGTGTCAAAACAGGGAATAGTGTTTATAGTTTAGTGAAATGGGTGTGCTTTTTGATAAATGGCATTATGGTTTTGAAATTTTAGTTCAAAAGCCTGGTTATAGTGTTTAAGCAATTGAGAAAAACTGTAACAAATCTTTCTTACTTTCTTTCTTTCTAATCTTTCTTTCTTTCTTTCATACTATTCTCATACTATCTTTCATACTAATCTTTCTTTCTTTCTAACTTATCTTTCTTTCTAAATAATTTATTTTCAACTAATCTTTCTATCTTCCTAAATAATGTTTCTTTCTGATTAATCTTTCTTTCTTTCTAACTAATCTATCTATCTTTCTAACTAATCTTTCTTTCTTTCTTTCTTACTGATATTTCTTCCAAACTAGTCTTTCTTTTTTAACGAATCTTTCTTTCTTTCAAACTAATCTTTCTAACAAATCTTTCTTTTCTTTCTAATCTTTCTTTCTTTTTTAACAAATCTTTCTTTCCTTCTTTATTTCTTTTTTAACAATTCTTTCTTTCTTTCTAATCTTTCTTTCTTTCAACTAATCTTTCTTTCTTTCATAATAATCTATCTATCTTTCTAACTAATCTTTCTTTCTTTCTAACTATTTTTTCTTTCTTTCTTTTTTGCTTTCTTTCAACTAATCTTTCTTTCCTTCATACTATATCTATCTTTCTAACTAATCTTTTTTAACTAATCTTTCTAAGTCATCTTTCTTTCTTTCTAAATAATCTTTCATTCTTTTTTCTAACTAATCTTTCTTTCTAAATAATTTCTTTTCAACTAATTTTCTTTCTTTTTCTTTCTTTCTTTTCTTTCTTCTTTCTTTCTTCTTTCTTCTTTCTTTCTTTCTTTCTTTCTTTCTTTCTTTCTTTCTTTCTTTCTAACTAATCTATCTATCTTTCTAACTAATCTTTCTTTCTTACTGATCTTTCTTCCTGACTAGTCTTTCTTTCTTTTTTAACAAATCTTTCTTTCTTTCAAACTAATCTTTCTTTCTTTCTTTCTTACTGATATTTCTTCCAAACTAGTCTTTCTTTTTTAACGAATCTTTCTTTCTTTCAAACTAATCTTTCTAACAAATCTTTCTTTTCTTTCTAATCTTTCTTTCTTTTTTAACAAATCTTTCTTTCCTTCTTTATTTCTTTTTTTAACAATTCTTTCTTTCTTTCTAATCTTTCTTTCTTTCAACTAATCTTTCTTTCTTTCATAATAATCTATCTATCTTTCTAACTAATCTTTCTTTCTTTCTAACTATTTTTTCTTTCTTTCTTTTTTGCTTTCTTTCAACTAATCTTTCTTTCCTTCATACTATATCTATCTTTCTAACTAATCTTTTTTAACTAATCTTTCTAAGTCATCTTTCTTTCTTTCTAAATAATCTTTCATTCTTTTTTCTAACTAATCTTTCTTTCTAAATAATTTCTTTTCAACTAATCTTTCTTTCTTTCTTTCTTTCTTTCTTTCTTTTTTTCTTTCTTTTCTTTCTTTCTTCTTTCTTTCTTTCTTTCTTTCTTTCTTTCTAACTAATCTATCTATCTTTCTAACTAATCTTTCTTTCTTACTGATCTTTCTTCCTGACTAGTCTTTCTTTCTTTTTTAACAAATCTTTCTTTCTTTCAAACTAATCTTTCTAACAAATCTTTCTTTTCTTTCTAAGTAATCTTTCTTTCTTTTTTAACAAATCTTTCTTTCTTTCTTTTTTTACAATTCTTTCTTTCTAAAAAATCTTTCTAAGTAATCTTTCTTTTCTATCTAAGTAATCTTTCATTTTTAACAAATCTTTCTCTTCTTTCTTTTTTTTTTTTCTTTCTTTCTTTTTCTTCTTTCTTTCTTTCTTTCTTTTTCTTTTCTTTCTTTCTTTCTTTCTTTCTTTCTTTCTGTCTTTCTTTTTAAACTAAACTAATCTTTAATCTTTTAAACTTTCTAAACTAATCTTTCTTACAATATTTCTTTCTATTTTTGATTTTTTCTTTGTAAAAAATCTTTCATTCTTTTTTCTAACTAATCTTTATTTCTATATAATTTCTTTTCAACTAATCTTTCTTTATTTCTTTCTTCCTTTTTAAACAATTCATTCATTCTAAATAATCTTTCTTTCTTTCTAACTAATTTTTCTTTCTTTCTTTTTTGCTTTCTTTCTAACTAATCTTTCTTTCTTTTTAACTGATCTTTCTTTCTAACTAGTCTTTCTTTCATTCTAACTAGTCTTTCTTTTTAACTCATTTTTTATCTTTCTTTCTAATTAATCTTTCTGTCTTTCTTTTTAACTCATCTTTCTTTCTTTTTAACAAATCTTTCTTTCTTTCTAACTCATTTTTCAACATAATTTATTTTCAACTATCTTTCTTTCTTTCTAAATATTTCATACTATCTTTCTAACTAATCTTTCTTTCTTTCTAAATAATTTCTTTTCAACTAATCTTTCTTTCTTTCTTTCTTTTTTCTTTTTTTTTCTGACTAATCTTTCTTTCTTTTTTGCTTTCTTTCTTTCAACTACTCTTTCTTTCTTTCATAACAATCTATCTATCTTTCTAACTAATCTTTCTTTCTTTCTAACTATTTTTTCTTTCTTTTTTTTTGCTTTCTTCTTTCAACTAGTCTTTCTTTCCTTCATACTATATCTATCTTTCTAACTAATCTTTCTTTCTTTCTAACTGATCTTTCTAACTAGTCTTTCAATCTTTTTTAACTAATCTTTCTAAGTCATCTTTCTTTCTTTCATTCTTTTTTAAAAAATCTTTCTTTCTTTTTTAACAAATCCTTCTATCTTTCTTTCTTTCTCTTTCTTTCTTTCTATCTAATCTTTCTTTCTTTCATACTAATCTATCTATTTTACTAACTAATCTTTCTATCTTTTTTATCTTTCTTTCTAAATAATCTTTCATTCTTTTTTCTAACTAATCTTTCTTTCTAAATAATTTATTTTCAATTAATCTTTCTTTCTTTCTTTCTTTCTTTCCTTCTTTCTAAGTAATCTTTCTTTCTTTTTTACAAATCTTTCTTTATTCTAACTAATCTTTCTTTCTTTTATACTAATTTATTTATCTTTCTAACTAATATTTCTTTCTGACTAATCTTTCTTTCTTTTTTGCTTTCTTTCAACTAATCTTTCTTTCTTTCTTATTAATCATCTATCTTTCTAACTAATCTTTCTTTTCATACTAATCTATCTATTTTACTAAATTTCTAATAATCTTTCTTTCTTTTTTAACTAATCTTCTTTCTTTTTTCTTTCTTCTTTCTTTCTTTCTTTTAATCTTTCTTTCTTTCAAACTAAACTATCTATCTTTTTTTAACTAATCTTTCTTCTTACTAATATTCTTTCTTTCTTTTTTGCTTTCTTTCTAAATGATCTTTCAATCTTTCTTTCTAAATCATTTCTTTTCAACTAAACTTTCTTTCTTTTTTAACAAATCTTTCTTTCTTTCAAACTAATCTTTCTTTCTTTCATACTAATCTATCTATTTTTCTAACTAATCTTTCATTCTAACTATTCTTTCTTTCTTTCTTTTTTGCTTTCTTTCTAACTAATCTTTCTTTCTAAATAATTTCTTTTCAACTAATCTTTCTTTCTAAATAATTTTTCGTTCTTTCTAACTAATCTTTCTTTCTTTCTAACTAATCTTTTTTCTTTCTAACTGATCTTTCTTTCTAACCAGTCTACCTTTTTAACTAATTTATCTTTCTTTCTAATTAATCTTTCTTTAACTAATCTTTCTGTTTTTCTTTCTTTCTAACTAATCCATCTTTCTTTTTTAACAAATCTTTCATTTTTCTTTCTTTTTTCTTTCTTTTCTTTCTTTTCTTCTTTTCTTTTTCTTTCTTTCTTTCTTTCTTTTTCTTTCTTTCTTTTTCATCTAATCTTTCTTTCTTTCATACTAATCTATCTATCTTTCTAACTAATCTTTCTTTCCTACTAATATTTCTTTCTTTTTTTTGTTGCTTTTTTTCTTTCTAAATAATCTTTCATTCTTTTTTCTAACTAATCTTTCTTTCTTTCTTTTTTTAACAATTCTTTCTTTCTTTCTAAATAATCTTTATTTCTTTCATACTAATCTATCCATCTTTCTAACTAATCTTTCTTTCTTTCTAATTTTTCTTTCTTTCTTTTTTGCTTTCATTCTAACTAATCTGTCTTTCTTACTAATCTATCTATCTTTCTAACTAATCTTTATTTCTAAATAATTTCTTTTTAACTAATCTTTCTTTCTTTCTTTTTTAAATAATTTTTCTTTCTAACTAATCTTTATTTCTTTATAACCAATCTATCTATCTATCTTTCTAACTAATCTTTCTTTCTTTCTAGCTGATCTTTCTTTCTACCTAGTCTTTCTTTCTAACTAGTCTTTCCTTTTAACTAATTTTTCTATCTTTCTAACTAATCTTTCTTTTTTCTATTTAATCTTTCTTTCTAAAAAATTTCTTTTTAACTAATCTTTCTTTCTTTCTTTTTTAAATAATTTTTCTTTCTAACTAATCTTTATTTCTTTATAACCAATCTATCTATCTATCTTTCTAACTAATCTTTCTTTCTTTCTATTGATCTTTCTTTCAAACTAGTCTTTCTTTCTAACTAGTCTTTCTTTTTAACTAATTTTTCTTTCTTTCTTTTTAACTAATCTTTCTTTCTAACTGATCTTTCATTCTAATTAGTCTTTCTTTCCTTTTAAACAAATCCTTTCTTTCTTTCTTTCTTTCTTTCTTTCTTTCTTGCTAATCTTTCTTTCTTTCATGCTAATCTATCTATCTTTCTAACTAATCTTTCTTTCTTACAATATTTCTTTCTATTTTTGATTTTTTCTTTCTAAATAATCTTTCATTATTTTTTCTAACTAATCTTTATTTCTATATAATTTCTTTTCAACTAATCTTTCTTTATTTCTTTCTTCCTTTTTAAACAATTCATTCATTCTAAATAATCTTTCTTTCTTTCTAACTAATTTTTCTTTCTTTCTTTTTTGCTTTCTAACTAATCTTTCTTTCTTTTTAACTGATCTTTCTTTCTAACTAGTCTTTCTTTCATTCTAACTAGTCTTTCTTTTTAACTCATTTTTTATCTTTCTTTCTAATTAATCTTTCTGTCTTTCTTTTTAACTCATCTTTCTTTCTTTTTAACAAATCTTTCTTTCTTTCTAACTCATTTTTCAACATAATTTCTTTTCAACTATCTTTCTTTCTTTCTAAATATTTCATACTTTCTAACTAATCTTTCTTTCTTTCTAAATAATTTCTTTTCAACTAATCTTTCTTCTTTTTTTTCTTTTTTTTTCTGACTAATCTTTCTTTCTTTTTTGCTTTCTTTCTTTCAACTACTCTTTCTTTCTTTCATAACAATCTATCTATCTTTCTAACTAATCTTTCTTTCTTTCTAACTATTTTTTCTTTCTTTCTTTTTTGCTTTCTTTCTTTCAACTAATCTTTCTTTCCTTCATACTATATCTATCTTTCTAACTAATCTTTCTTTCTTTCTAACTGATCTTTCTAACTAGTCTTTCGTTCTTTTTTAACTAATCTTTCTAAGTCATCTTTCTTTCTTTCTTTCTTTTTTAAAAAATCTTTCTTTCTTTTTTAACAAATCCTTCTATCTTTCTTTCTTTCTCTCTCTTTCTTTCTTTCTATCTAATCTTTCTTTCTTTCATACTAATCTATCTATTTTACTAACTAATCTTTCTATCTTTTTTATCTTTCTTTCTTTCTAAATAATCTTTCATTCTTTTTTCTAACTAATCTTTCTTTCTAAATAATTTCTTTTCAACTAATCTTTCTTTCTTTCTTTCTTTCTTTCCTTCTTTCTAAGTAATCTTTCTTTCTTTTTTTACAAATCTTTCTTTATTCTAACTAATCTTTCTTTTTTATAACTAATTTATTTATCTTTCTAACTAATATTTCTTTCTGACTAATCTTTCTTTCTTTCTTTTTTGCTTTCTTTCAACTAATCTTTCTTTCTTTCTTATTAATCATCTATCTTTCTAACTAATCTTTCTTTTCATACTAATCTATCTATTTTACTAAATTTCTAGTAATCTTTCTTTCTTTTTTAACTAATCTTTCTTTCTTTTCTTTTTCTTTTTCTTTCTTTTCTTTCTTTCTTTCTTTCTAATCTTTCTTTCTTTCAAACTAAACTATCTATCTTTTTTAACTAATCTTTCTTTCTTACTAATATTCTTTCTTTCTTTTTTGCTTTCTTTCTAAATGATCTTTCAATCTTTCTAAATAATTTCTTTTCAACTAAACTTTCTTTCTTTCTTTTTTAACAAATCTTTCTTTCTTTCAAACTAATCTTTCTTTCTTTCATACTAATCTATCTATTTTTCTAACTAATCTTTCATTCTAACTATTCTTTCTTTCTTTCTTTCTTTCTTTTTTGCTTTCTTTCTAACTATTCTTTTTTCTAAATAATTTCTTTTCAACTAATCTTTCTTTCTAAATTATTTTTCGTTCTTTCTAACTAATCTTTCTTTCTTTCTAACTAATCTTTTTTTCTTTCTAACTGATCTTTCTTTCAACTAGTCTACCTTTTTAACTAATTTATCTTTCTTTCTAATTAATCTTTCTTTCTAACTAATCTTTCTGTTTTTCTTTCTTTGTAACTAATCCATCTTTCTTTTTTAACAAATCTTTCATTTTTTCTTCTTTCCTTTCTTTTCTTTCTTTCTTTCTTTCTTTCTTTCTTTCTTTCTTTCTTTCTTTCTTTCTTTGCACTTTTTCTTCAATGCACTTATGCCTTCCGGCCCCGCCTCCTCCACGAGGCCTTCCAGCCCCGCCTCCTCCACGAGGCCTTCCAGCCCCGCCTCCTCCACAAGGCCTTACGGCCCCCGCCTCCTCCACGAGGCCTTTAGCCTCTACACCGGGACTTTCCAGCCCCGCCTCCTCCTCACAAGACCTTCCGGCCCTGGCTCTACACCGGGGCTTTCCAGTCCCGCCTCTACACCTGGGCTTTCCAGCCCCGCCTCCTCCATGAGGATTTCTGTCCCCGCCTCTCCTGAGGTGCCCTGCTCGTCACAGGGGGTGAGGGTCAGGGTGAGGACAGTGTCCTCACTCGCCTTCCAACCTGTTCAAATTTGATTAAAAAAAAAAGTAGGAATTAGGCTGAAATATAATGTATTATAAAAATTCAAACAGGCATATTGTATTCCCGCACAAAAGAAATTTAAGAATATATTTCTTATCTTGTATGCATTTACATATTTCTGAAACACAGGCAAAAAATTGGGCTATAGGCTACTTTTCACACTGGATGCAAGTTTACATGATTTTGGTTAAGGCGTGAATAGCTAAAGGCAAAACAATGGGGAAAACAGGGAAACTTGGTGCAACATACACCAAATATCGAACTGCCATCTAAAGAAAACCCAACTATGTTTTCAAATTTTCAGACTACACTTGGTAACCTATATTAACAGGACTATGTATTGAACATGGCTGGAATTATAACCTTAAGACATCAGAGTATTGTTTATTTATTTATTTTTCAACTTAGTTTCTCCGCAAAAAAAGTAGTTCTACCTTCAGTGGACAGTGTCTTGTTTGCCACGATTGTCTTGCCATGTAACCAACATTCCACAATGTTGAAATGTAATAAGGTTGTCATTTGTTTTATAAACTATAAATATTTGATAAGTGCTGAAAAAATAGGGAAGGGTTGACAATCAACTGTACACTGTATGGCGACTGAAAAAAATATACTGTACATCTCACCTGCACAAACCAACTCATAAAATGCTGCCATTTTGCTGAGGTGTTGTGTAGCCAGCGGGTCCAGCTCACATCTTGGGGTGAGGGAAGTTATTTTCGGTTTCTTCCCATTGCCTTCCTTCTGAAGGAGGAGGAGTGGCTTGTAGCCCATTGCATGTAGCTTCTCAAGCTGCAAAGACATTTATTTGTAAAGGATAAAAATGTATGTTATCAAAAAACCTGAGTGTAAATTCAGTTTGAAGCAAGACTTAAAATTTGTTGTAAGACCAAACATTGACAAAAAAACTGCACATTTTACATGTCATATTATACTAAGTTCCTCTGATCATATTGACATAATTCGAATGCACTTATGACCAGCAAAAGCAAAATTACTGAGTCATCCTCAAAAGTGAAGTTTCTATTTGGTCAAATTTACTGTGTATGAAAAATAATCTCTGGCTTGAATTTGATGTTAGAATTATTAACAGATCAAGGACTCAACGTTAAATTTTAAAAGTGGTTAAAAATCAAAATCTGGTTGCCACTTGTATAAATTTGGTAGCCAAGGGCAAACATTAATGTTCAGCCCTGTATATTATTTTTTTCACCCATCTTTCATGTAACACCCCTAAATGAATAGGTTTACACTGAAAATCAATGCATTTCAAAACATTGCAAATACATAACAGGATTAGTTCTACGTGGAGGAAGGTGGGACATCTAGGATCCAGGATTTAGTAAAATACACAATATAGCTTTGTTCTTTACTTTGGTGAACCTATTCACCGTCTGGCAGCGTCCGCACGAGCAAGTCGGTGCCGTCATCGCGGTGTGGGCGCGAGACCCCATTTCGTGTTGATGTGTTCACGGCAGTTTTTAGTTTTTGTAACTTTGCGCACAACTCTGCTTCCAGAGACGCACGATCTGGAATCGGCCGATTCTGGCCGAACATTAAAGCCAGCACACAGTTTGCACTTGTCTTAATGAATTGCTTACATTTACAAAATGAGCCTATAATGGCAGAAATAAGCCTTTTTGGTGAAAATAAATAAATAAATGTCTAAAAATGTTCATGAAATACATTTTTATTGGTTTTCTTTATAGCCTACATAACAAAACCAGAACAAACAATAAATATATAAATACACTATACACTGTATACAAAACACACACACACACACACACACACAAAATAAATAAATAAAATTATTATTATAGAAATTACACTTTTTAATGCACAACCAGGCATGGATCTAGTATCATCTATCCTTTGAAGTACCTCCTACATCAACATCTATGTGATTTCCATTCACTTTGTGCCTCTTTTTTGTGCTTTCCAGACCCTGCCCTACAGACAGACTAGCATGATGTCATCTCAGAAGGTAGGCTTGTCTTGCAAAAAAGTTTTTCAAATTTACAGCATATTGCTGACATGCCAGAAAAGGGGATCGATTTCACAGCAATGTGATAAGTTTATTGTTATCACAAGATGTTTTTCACCTTATAATGTGGCGTGAAAGATCGCTCTATTTGCCTCAAAATTAATGATCTTTAAAGTTTTCTACTTAAATTACATGTGTGAACCCATTTGCAGAGAAAAAAACACATAGCTGTGTCACACAGCTGGATGCCTGCAGAAGCTAGGAAAAGAGAATACAAACGACTATGGCAAAGGGTGCAAAGGAAAATGAAAAATGTGCACATTAACGCAGCTGGTCCTAGTACTGTGCTAGACAGTGAAGCACACAATCCCACAATCCCAAAAAATGCAATGACTGGAGAATCTGATAGTGACAGCGATGAAATGTTGTTTGTCAATACTGGCATCAATGCAGTCAATAGTAACACATCGCTACAGCATACAATGGCAGAAGACACAGAGAATATGGTTCTTGAATATTCCGGTAGCGACATGGATGAGTTTGAGAATACTGCCAACATTGATATGCCCACTGAAAATTTAGCAGATGAGTTAAAGAAGTGGATCAATGAATATAATATCAAGCACAATGCTGCAGACAAACTGCTAAAAATTCTCAGGGATCAAGGGCATAAACACCTGCCATCTACTACTAAAACATTATTAAAAACGGATCATGTTGAAAGCCAAATGGTGTCTGGTGTGGAATGCATTAAATTAGGAGTGACTGAACAATTAATCATGTGCTTGAATCGGTATCCCAACAATTATGCAAAAGACATCACTGAGATTGAGATTTCCCTCAATGTAGATGGACTGCCACTCTTTAAGAGCACTGGTAAATCCTTCTGGCTTGTACTCTGCACAGTACATCTAACACCAGCAAGCACATTTCCTTTGACCATTGCCCTTACTGAGGCCAAGCCCAAATCACTGGACTTCATTAAAGTCATTGCAGATGAACTGAAAATGATTTTAATGAATGGCTTTGCATGGGGAGAAACAACAATCAATGTAAGATTGAGATGCATTACATGTGATGCACCAGCAAAAGCCATGCTGAAGTGCATGAAACAATACTCAGGTTACTATGGCTGTGACAAATGCACCCAAAAAGGCAACTGGGAGGGACGCATGACGTACCAACAAGTGGATGACCTCACTTTGAGAAATGATGTCTCATTTAGAGAGCAGCACCAGCCAGAACATCATCATGAAAATGCTGAGTCCCCTTTCAGCAATCTCCAAATTGACATGATCAAGTCTTTCCCTGCTGACTACATGCACCAGTGCTGCCTGGGAGTGATGAGAAAAATGCTCCTACTATGGTCACGGGGTAAGTCGGGGCATCGGCTATCGCCAGCTCAGCTGAGGGAGGTCAATCAGAGGCTAAGGAATTTGAGAAGTGACATACCCCATATGTTTGCCAGAAAGCCACGCAGTCTGGAGGAATTGGAGAGGTGGAAGGCCACTGAATTCAGACAGTTTATGCTCTACACTGGCAAAGTTGTTCCTGCCAGAAATCCTGTACAGTCATTTCATGGCCTTTAGTGTGGCTTTGTGCATACTAGTGTCTCCACAGTTAACACAAACCTTCAATGGGTATGCCCATGAGCTCCTCACATATTTTGTTGAACAAGGCCGGCACATATATGGGAAAGAATTCCTAGTGTACAATGTGCACTCACTGCTTCACCTCACTGCTGATGCAACCACATATGGATCATTAGACAAATGCAGTGCCTTTGGGTTTGAGAGCTACCTGCACCAGCTGAAGAAGATGGTTAGATCAGGAAACCATGTTCTAGTCCAAGCAGCAAAACGGCTTCAAGAACGTTCACAGATTCCCATACAAACAAATGAAGAGAGACCATCCAATTGAAGCATCCTAACAATGTTAGCCTGTACATTGTTAGCCCAACATCCTGCTGTGAAGTTTTGGAGAGGACCAACTCCGGAAAGCTCTTATGTAGAGTCTTCTCGCACTTAACGTCATATCTTCACGAGCCATGTGATTCAATGATCTATGGAGCCTTTGTATGTGGTCCATCAAAGATGGAGATTCTGGACAAGACAAACTTGCAAGGAAGGGCAATGATCCTTGAGGACGGGCATGGACGCAGAGTTGTCTTGTCTCTCCTTCATGACCTTGATTAAGGAAATATGAAAATATGTACATAGTTAGTATTATTTTTTTCTGACATTGCTTTAATGTCTTAACTTAGTTTTCATATGTATTGGCCCTCTTTTCTAAGGAATGTATGTTTTTCTGTTTGTAATGTAGGTTGGATTTTACATAGTTATTTTTGAACAAGAAAATGCAATTGCTGTGGCGCCTGCATTATTGGTAGAGGAGGTGAATGGGGTAAGGGTACATGAACGCGCACACACAACACACACACACACACACACACACACACACACACACACACACACACACACACACACAACAACACACAATTAATACCCGGAAAAAAAATAAAATGTGATTAACTTTTCCCTGAAATGTTTTAGGTTCTGATTTGCTACTGGCCCCGTAGAAATGCCGATGCCATGGCAAAGGCCTACCAAAGGCCAGATAAGGAGCTCTGGAAGCAACATAAAATACGAATACTCTCCGAGACTGGTGAGAAAACTGAATAAATATATAGCCATATGGAGGTACACTGCCTTTACAAAGTAAAATGATTATAAAAACTATAAAGACAAGACATTTACTCTGTCCTTAGACAACTATAAGACAGCCAGAGAGCGCGCCAAAAAAGCTGTTGAAAATTCAAACGTGGACACTGAAGAAGAGGTGCTAAAAGTGCGGGAAAAAAGTACCATCAAAGTACTGGACAGAGAGCGAAGGTAAACACATGTGATTGCTTTTTAATGCATTACTCCGCTGATGATGTATAAAAATCATGCCATATACCATGCATGATTACAGAGATAACTACTGTATAAAAACTACTGTATAAAACTAAACAATATACAAACTGTATCATCCTGAATTAATAGAAGAATGTGAGATGCCTAGTGAAAAAAGGAGAAAAATGTCCACATCCTCTAAAAAGCGACCACCAAGCCTCCCAAAGCCGCCGAGTTGTAAGTAACAGATTTCACTTTCGGTGTAATGTCTTGTGTTGTGTTGATTTGATGGTGGTGTGTCCGGTGTCAATTAGTGAACAGGCAAAAGAAGTGCATTGCCAGCTGACGGGAACAGGCTATTTTGTGTGCAATACAAACAGATACAAACAGATTTCTGATGAAAATCCTATTTTAAAAATGTTTTCAATTCGGTGGAGTGTCTTATATTGTGTGAGTTGTAGGTTGGTATTTTTTGTCATGGCATTTTGTGTAAGTTACAATTCCTTGTCAAAGTACTCAACTCCCCTGAACTATGCGTTTATCCCCTGCTTTCAATGTCTGTTCTTAGACAAACCACCTACTGACATCACAATCACTGCTCACTCACCTGAGGAAGATGTGCCAGCCCTGCCAAGCCTTTCAGCTCATAATCCTTTCCATGGTATGTATGTTTAATGTTGGGCTTCTATCCATCTGTTAAGATAAATGTTTTTTTTTTTTTTTTTTATCTTCAGTGAATAAAGTTTATGGTTGCACTTTTTTCATTACTGTCTACTATCCAAATTAGGCCATAGCTATTGCATCTGGCAACACCGTAATGCCAATGTCTATATTTTATTTCTTGAAGTACCAAGTAGTATGCCTGAATACTAAGCAAATAATTAAATGCCGCCCCATTTCAATTTGTCAGATTTCCAGCATCTCATTGAGCAATCTGAGCAGCGGATGCTGCTCGCAATAGAGAGAATGTCGACAGACATTACAAATTCTATTGAGCGTCTGGTCCAGGCTATTCAACAGCATCGTCCTGGTCCGGCAACCATTACAGCACCACCACAGGAGACCATTGAGAGGCCCTGCAAAACAGTGGAGCTGCAAGCTTTAATATTAAATCTTGAGGGCCCAGAAGGAAAAAAAAGGATGGTATGTTGATATAGCACAGGGGTCAGCAACACTTTTGGCATAAAGTGCCAAGTTTACGAGTTAATCACTGTGCCACAAAACACACACGCACACACACACACACACACACACACACACACACACACACACCCCACACACCACACACACACCACAACACACACACACACACACACACACACACACATTTTAAATATTCATAATGGCTTAGACATAGTACAGAAATGTATATATTTCTCTTGAGATTCTTTTTAGATTTAAATAGATAATTTAATAGTATTTATAACTACTAACTAAATAAAATGATCTTTTCCTATGAGGAATTATTACATCAAAATGTAGATCTGTGTGCATGTAGGCTAAATTACCTGAATGAAATACACCTCTCGCATTTGCTTGTGCTAGCGATTAACCCTGCTCCGCCTGCCATTGCAACACTAACAATTCCTTTTTAATATTTATCTTTATATGTTGCATAGATACAGTTTTTGAGCTTGATGGGAGGCAGCAACATTGGGGACGCTGTGAGAAGAATCATCCGGAAACTAGCTACCAATGAGGCCTGGTCAAACTACAGCCTGAAAGGCCGAAAAGGAAAGCTGACCTTCATAGGGACAGCACTCCACCATATTGTTTTAAGTATGCTTTTCAAAACTTTTCTCTTCTTCTTAGTTATTAATCATGTAACTGTTTTAAAGAGCAAATGATAATCAGAAAAATGTCTGCTACTGTCCGCATGTACCTCCGGATAATTTGTTTTTTCTCGTTTTTGACTTTTTTTACGGAAAAAAATAAGAAACTGCTCATTTATCACATCATGGAAAAGTGATTTTACTTTAAAACATTCAAGCGCAAGAATCACGCGCTGTTCTGTGATGCACATCCAAAGCGCGCTCACAGAAAAGTGATTTTAATGTGATTTTATCTTTTATTTTGATCTAGAGCAAATAAAGAGGGGTAACTCTCTCACTGAATGCTCGATCAACATTGCACTTGCCCTCCCACAAGCGTATTTCGCCCAGACGCGCGTCAACTGCGCTTCAAACTTTTGCTTTTACGCGCGAATCTGCATTCAAAATGTTCAAGCGTCCAACTAGACGAAAATTAGACAATCAGTTAGATTTCATTTATTCAAATGTTTGTTTCTAAAGTCCCAATTTAGCACAAGTAAAATTGAAAAAAGGGAGAAAAGGGCAACTATCCATTGATAATGTAACTGGAAAAACAAGAGAAATTAATGTCTATTTTTGCATTTGCATTGTATGGTCTGAAAATTGAATTGTGAAGCGTTACACGGACCCAAATTGATCTAGCACAGCATTCCCAGAAAGGTTGAATCTGTTATCAATTTTTAACAAATAACTGAAAACATCATTACTGCGATTATTGCTCTTTTTATTGTAATAATGAATAATGTTGATTAAAAGAATATTAAACGCTTTTGTGTGTGTGTGATGGGGTAATAATTGTTGTAGGCTATCACAAGAATCACATTTATGAATTCGTTTTTCCGATTAGAAAATCAAGTCGTTATTTAGTAGCATGAAAAAAACAATAGGATTATATTTCATAGTGAATTCAGTGAAATCCAGATTATGTCTGTCTGTCTCTGTCTGAGGTGAGCGTTACTGTCGTGAACGCGGCAAAAACTCCCGCGAACCAGCAGGTTTTTTTTCGGTAACTCATAGTAACTATTATCTAAACTCAAATGATTGGTTATTGCATTATGAGCTCAACAGATTCGCGTCTGATTGGTTATAATGCTCAACGCTGAAATAAAAAGTAACGCCATTTGCACGCCATGTATAGCTTTTACTGTAACACTTTTAATTTATTTTCACATTTCGTGTCAATAGTTATAATCGTCATAGATATATTTAGATTTTTTTACCCCGCTTGTAGAATATGCATTTGTATCCCTTTTGGAGGGAGCAGGGCAATTGTGTCTCATTATGTAGCGATTTTATTTCCACATTGCGCCATTACAGGTGCTGTCCGTGGCGATGGTGCTGAATCTGATGAATTGATTCTCGAGCCATCGATATCAACAAAGGGCTGCTTCACTGCAAGCGGTGTTCTTTGTAAAGGAAGTGTTGTGGAAAAAATTTTAATAGTCATTTATTCCTAATCTATTCAATGTGTAAAAGTATATGTGTGTACGTGCTTGTGCGTGACGTTTCAGGAATATATGGGACAGGACATCTCGACCTTAGGAATGGTCAGATTTGGCTGGTTTATTCCAGTACCAGTTTGTGTTATTAAGTAGAAACTGAACAGAAGTGGGGGCCTTATCTGGGTGGAAAAGTACAGCGAGTGAGAAGGAACCTTGAAAAGAGTATAAAAGCTGTCTCATGTCTTCCTGGTGCGCGCCACTCACTTCACAGAATGTAACAGCTGTGATGGCGACTGGGCCTTCTTGCAAGAATAAACATTTCTCTTTTTATTAATTTGACTCTGAGTGTCTCTTACGCAGTGATGGTGTTTAACAGAAGTTTTGCCACAACAATTGGTGTCAGAGAAGTGGGATTCCTTGGCAGTGCCTCCTGGACCTGAGAGCGGACGGTGTTTGGCCACCTGGACTGAGCAGTTCCAGCTCTACCTCGTAAGTTTCAGAGAGAGGGGCCGACCGCTATCAGGGCCAGGAGAAGCTCCACTGGAATCAGATGAAAACGAACCCGTGGCAACTCAAGACATCTCTGGTAAGAGACGGCTAAAATATTTTCTTTTGGTCTAAAATATTTTTAAATTTGTGGGTAAAACCATAGTGGCTGTGTCTGTTAGCTTCTGTGGTGTAAGTCAAGAAAACTGATGCAATAGGGCTAACTGTGCGAGGAGGCGTTCTGCAAAACCAGTCAGGGACGGTTTTGTAGACGAGGGATCTTCGTGCAGCAGTTTATTGGGGGTCAATTGAGACTTACTTACGAACGGGTCGTAGTTAATACAGTAGGGCTAACTGCGTGGGGAGGCGTTCTGCAGAACCAGTCAGGGACGGTTTTGTAGACGAAGGATCTTCACGTAGCAGTCTACTGAGCGTTAATCGATCTGCAAAAGCACTGGGTGCGCCCTTTCTGGTCTTGGGTTAAGTGATCAGATCTGGTGGAGACGTCCATCAGATTATTAGACGCGTCGAACAGAAAATCCACGGAAGTGACAGAAGCAGCCAATATGGGTAAATCTCAGAGCAAGTTTGCAAAATTTGATACACCGGTTTTCTGTAAAAATTAGGACAAGTATGGGGGAAAATATATGTTAGATATTGGGAAAAAAAAAAAAAACTGATAAAATCTGTAAAAAAAATCTGTAAAATCTGAAAAAAACTATTGATAAAATACCGTGATTTCCCCAGGGAGGGAGCACTGAAAACAACTAGACTAAGAGTGTGCGAGAATCAGTTGAACAGGGCAACGGGACATAAGGTTGGTGTGTGAGATATGTTTGTGTGGGGATTGTGCAAACAATCATGTACTGGTTAGATAATGAAGGAACTGGCATGTTTGAGAAAAGAAAGGAGAGGATACAGAAAGAAATGGCATGTAGGGGAAGATTGAGAAGAAATATAGTAGAAAACTATATGTGATGAAAATAAAATGTCTGACAGAATTTATGGAAGTCAAATTAACTGTTTAATTGGTATGAAAATACAGTTTTAGAATAAAATAAGGCATTGTATGATTGACAGGAATTAACATGACATGAAGAATGTTTTAAGCAGTATGGGGAACAATTCTATATTTTTAATGGTAAAATAAAGATTGAAATTAGGTTTAGTTTTAGTTGGACAAACATTGTTTTTGAACCTAAGGGGTCTATAATGGGGTCATATCCTGGTGTTTATGATTGCAGACAATGTCTGTATTTAATATCTGAGGAGTGACTGAGGGTTCGATCAAGGTCGAGAGTACAGGAGCAGTGTCTTCTTATTCAGCCCGGCTTTTGGATGTTAGATATGCACTTGTTCTGTAATCAGTGTTGATGATAATAGCAAATTAGTAAAATGTAAAGACAGCTATGTCCAAAGATTCCGGAAATCAATAATGTATGTTGTGCCAGTAATAATGATGATTCGGCTATTGTTGTATCTGCCATTGGTGGACTGTAAAAGAATATGGAGCACTGCTTATCAGTGGCTCTGTTTGCATTCCTCAATGGAACACACTGCTGTGTGGGTGTGCAGTAAGTTAGAGCAGATGGCGAGTGTTTAAATTGTGGTCAGCAGGACCATTTAACATGTAAATGCCCACTAAGAAAGTGTTTGAAAATGTGATAGTGACACATTTCTGGTAATAATGTGGGTTTGAAAGTAGATCAGTGTTTAAGGGAAGACGATATTAACATTTTCGTCTGAGAAAGAATAAGAGAAAAAAAAACAAGGTCAAAAGATTGAATTCTTATAAGTGAATTCTTTGAAAATATCTATAATAGTAATTCTTATAAGTGAATTGATGAATACAGTTGGATGTAAAATTATGGATAATGACAACAAATGTGAGTTGCAGAAAGGAAAAAGTAACTAAAAGGATGATTGTGTTTTAATTAAACATTTTAAAAAGGGTTTAGATTATATAGAACTAGAATAATTAATTAAGATCAAATAAGCAGAGGCAGTAGGCTACTGAATTAACAGTTCCTAAAATGTAAAATGTAAAAGGCATCTGATTAAACAAACAGCTTGAAAAGTGTTGACCATGAGAGAACTAGAAGCTGATGTTTTGCTTTTAAAAGATAAGTTTGTTAGGAGCTGTAATGAAACAGCTTGCTTATCTGAATCTGATGTGTGCTGTGGCTGTATGGGCAAAAGACAACTATAAAATGATGTTTATTTGGAAACAAATGTCATTTCTGGCAAAGATGCCTTAAGCTGGGATAGTTAAAAGATTATAGATAAAAGTTTGATGATTAGAAATATTTGAGAGAACAGTTTACCTGTCCTGAATGCCTCAGAGTCTCTCTCAGTCACTTTCAGCTAACAGGCTGTTATCTGACCCTGTGTCATAAGTAATAATAAGCTATTTATAGTAAAGCACAGTGTTTCAGTTGAAAAATCAGACACAGAGATGTAAAAGAAACCATTGCCATTAAGAGGGCAATTTGTATTGGTGAATGTTTTAAATGTAAAACTGAACGACTTTAAAGAAGTCTTTAAAATAATAATGCAGACCTTAAATGATAGAAATAACATTTTTGATTATTTTATTTTAGGACCAGTAACTTCTTTTCTTATCTTAAGTCTCCACCATTGAAACAGGCCCGATGGCTACGGCTAAAGATGTACAGTAACAGTACACTGAATGTATGGTTGTGAACTAAATTCACTGAGGATAATCTAAGTAGCTAGGTTGATGATTTTAAGATGGTTAATGGATTTAAGTGATTAAATACTGCTGTTATTAACCTGTCTCCCTGTGAACACTATTAGGCAATCAGAATGGCTCTGGTGACTCTTGAACGTGCCTTTCCTAAGCTCCAGAAAGCAGCTGAGTTCTGTTAAAGGAAGCTGATTGTGTGATGGGAAAGAGCGGTACCAGTGTGTACGATGGCTACTCAATGACGGGATGATTCTCCTGGCCAGGGGACAGCCTAACGCAGGGGGTCACGGACATTGGGCACCTCAGGATGGGGGTGTGTTACAATGCGAGAAAGGTATGAGAGTTGAGCGCTGACTACTGGAGGCCACTGGGGTCAGCAGAGCATTGAGAGGTGAGATGCGCTGTGACGAGTTGCGGCAGTCTGACCCAAGAGAATGTGAGTTCCTCTATACCACTTGCCAGAAGAAACCGCATAATCGTACGCTTGTTTTTCATTGTGACAAGTGTCTGCAATTAAGCCAGGGGGACAACACCCTGAAGAGAAAATTATAGATAAAGAGCTATGGGGGAGTTCAAGAGCCACCTGAAACATGAGGGGATTGCCATTATTTGTGATGGGAGACAGGAACAAAACTTTTTATGTATTGGCTGCCCCATGGGCAAGAATAAGAAAATTTATAGAAGTGTTGATTTTGAACTAATATGTTTTAACTCCTGAAGGTCGTTTGACATGGTGGGTTGAGGCAAATGGCAAATTTTAAAGAAGGCGATAATTGTGAGTGGATCCGATGAAAGATGATACAGAACATAGGACGAGCTTTAAGTTGATTGGTCATCAAGCTCTGTCTGGTATTAATTACTTTTTGTTGATTTGAATTACGTTCTGGATCAGTTTAAGTATTTGTGTAAATTGGAATTGTGGAGTTGTAGATCACCATCTGGCATGGCCTGAGATAAATGAAAATGTTATAGATTTGATGGCACAACAAAGTGACATATTGGCTAAGTAAAACATGAAATTATCAAGAGAGCCCTAAAAATGTAGGATTATTGTGGGCAGAAGGATGAGAATGTTATTTGACTGACAAGTGACCAAGTCTGTACAGCACGACCTGACTTGATAGAAACAATTGATGACTTTGAAAATGTTTGTAGATGACTGAATTAAGAGACCAAACAACAGGCCTGAAAAGCAGGATAAGCTGTGAGACTGAGGGCCGTTGCCCTTCAAATACTTCGATGAGCAGATGAGATTGTGGCTTTAAGTGAAGAATGTAATATTAATATGTAAACAACGTTTGGGTTAGTGTTGATGCAAACTTTATCAAAACACTATGTTAAATGTTATGTTAAATTGATGCACGAGTTGAGTCGTGCATCAAAAGGAGGGACAATATATGTTGGGAGGACACTGGGTCTAATTGGGTAAAAGGCCGTCCCAAACAAAATTTGCTTTCTGTAAATGTATTTGCAGGATTGTTTCAACAGGAAACGCCAGGGTATCGAAGGCCCCGGGAGAACAGTAGACAAAAGAAACTACGTGTAGTTTTACTATCTGAAAATAACCTCGACATTTTGTTTTCTTTCCAGAGAATGGAGCGGAGCATAACTTAAAATTTTCCTTTCACAGAATGTCAGATTGGATTGCAGCTAACAGAATGATTCTGTTCCAAAATGTATAAATATTGTGTTGTTGACATGAGTAAAGCGGGTTGAATGTTAATGTAATAGTTGAATGAGTTTCAGGTTGTTGGAGTGGCCAGATGTTGAGAATAAATTTGGAACTAATAATGTATATAATCAGTAAACAAATGGTGAAAATTCCACAGGTCACACCAGAAGGACGACCAGCAGCACTAACAAAACACTTAAGATCTCCATTCACAGGTGACAGAGGCTATGGTCCACTCCACAAACAAGGTTGCAAGGATGGAGATTGCAACACCACCGTCCAAACATCTCACCTTAAACAACGCCAACGAGATTTGATTGGTCACTGATTAATTAGAAAGTATTTTAGGAAAATGAATGGATTGTTTGATTACTCTTTGGGGTTTCGGGGGTAGGATTGTCAATATTGTGTGTTTCCAGCTCAGTTAAATTGGTAAAATGACAGTTTTATCCAAATGATGATGACAATGACAAGAAATGTGATGAAGATGATTCTAGTAGTGGAAGCTACAGTGACATGTGTTAGACATTTGGTGTTTGTTTTTCTTTTCTTTTTCTTCTTCCTATGAATGTTTTTGTTATGAACAGATGGTTAAAAGCTGTGCTTATCCGCTATGTGATAAGGTACAAGGAGAGGGTTTTGAAATGAAGGGTTTTATTATACTTTTCTTATACTTTATATTTTGATGTAACCACTGTGGATTGATGATTTGTTGTTTTTCTAACTAGTCTGTACACTATTTCTTATTTAACTAAGGTGACTGAGGGTCAAGCTATGCTTGGGGTACAACAACAGTGATTGTTTATCTAGCCCGGCTTTAGTTGAATTCTTTATCTGCTTGCTAATACTTAAGGGACTATCCTTACAAAAACAGCCTAAGCTTTTTCTTTTCAAAATGTTATTTTCACAAATGTTTAAGAAGAGTGATCAGTTATGTGAAAACAGAGATGAAGAGTAGTGTGATGATATGACTTAAAATTTGTCTTTTTGTTTATTATTGTGATTATGGGTAATCAGAATGATAAAAAAGTGGGGATTGTTGTGGAAAAATTTTTAATAGTCATTTATTCCTAATCTATTCAATGTGTAAAAGTATATGTGTGTACGTGCTTGTGCGTGACGTTTCAGGAATATATGGGACAGGACATCTCGACCTTAGGAATGGTCAGATTTGGCTGGTTTATTCCAGTACCAGTTTGTGTTATTAAGTAGAAACTGAACAGAAGTGGGGGCCTTATCTGGGTGGAAAAGTACAGCGAGTGAGAAGGAACCTTGAAAAGAGTATAAAAGCTGTCTCATGTCTTCCTGGTGCGCGCCACTCACTTCACAGAATGTAACAGCTGTGATGGCGACTGGGCCTTCTTGCAAGAATAAACATTTCTCTTTTTATTAATTTGACTCTGAGTGTCTCTTACGCAGTGATGGTGTTTAACAGAAGTTTTGCCACAACAGAAGCACTTCAGAAATAGTTGAAATTGCATCTATTATGATTCATGGGATATTATAAAAAATATATAAAATAAGATATAAAATAAAACTATAATAGGCCTAATTATAGTTGCAAGCATAGCCTAATTAAACCTAATTAATCACATGTGGAGCACATTCAGGTATCAAACCTAATTAGACATGAGTGGAGCACTCTGTTAATCAACCCAAACAACGAGTTAAGAGGTGTGCTTTTGAGCACGTAAATCACGACTTCAAACCACAACTCACGACTTTGTAGCGTTCCAGGCCAGTCACGCCAAACTACCTGAGCGCAATGTATAGGCCTACTTATTGTTTCAGACACATAACATTGTAATACTAATAATAATAAATGTGTATTATTATATTATTATTAATTTGACTGAAATGTTATATTGTCCTAATGTGTATTCTCACCGTGTACAGCCTGCAGAAAATGGGACGCGTGTCAGATCGCTTCTCTGTCAGCAGCGGCTGGTATTAGTGTCATTGATGTTAATCAAAATTACCTTTTTTCTCTTCTAGGTGCTTGTGCCAAACAATTTCCAAAACACACCGAAAAGGAAATTGATGCATGTATAGGGGAAACCCTCAAACATGCACCTCACCGTGCCAAGGTGGCCGCCTGTATACCTGTACGTTGTTTTATTCAATTAGATCTCTCTCTCTCCTCTCTCTCTCTCTCTTCTCTCTCTCTCTCTCTCTCTCTCTCTCTCTCTCTCTCTCTCTCTCTCTCTCTCTCTCTCTCTCCTCACACACACACACACACACACACACACTCACTCACTCTCACTCATCTCTCTCTCTCTCTCACACACACACACACTCTCTCTCTCTCTCTCTCTCACACACACACACACACATACACACACACACTATCTATATATATCATATTTCCCTTCACCATACACCAAAGTGAAATTAAAAGTAATTAAAAAGTTGTTGAAGTGATTGGTAAATCAAATGTTTTATTTTTTCAGGCACCGGAAGAAGAACTACGGGCACCTCCTGAGGATGGAGACAGTGACTGACACACACACACACACACACCACACACACACACACACACACACACACACACACACACACACACACACACACACACACCACACACACACACACACACATACATAAGTAATTGTTCTTGTTTCTTGTTGTTAAAGTATTTAATTATATACGTTATTGTTTCTTGTTGTTTAGCATTTACTGTACATAAAATTATTATAAATCGTTGTTGTTTTTGTCAAACTGTTTGATTCATACATATATAATTATAATTGTTTGATTTAATACGCTTAAGCATGACCCCATTTATTTTAATTTATAATCTGTGTTTTAGTTCACACTATAAATAAATGACAGATCCCTGCTTTGTAGTATTTTATCTTTGAATGTGTTGTCGTGCTTATTCCTGATTAAGGTTCTGCAAGAACAAGTGTGAAAGAGTTTCTGCAGTAGGCTAACATTCTAGTTTGGTTCCCTAAAGGTCCTTGACACCAGTTGGGACGTTCTGAGAACGTTCTGAGAACATCACATTTCCAAATAAAACACGGTCCCCTAAACGTTCTGATAACGTCCTGAATGTTCTGTGAAGGTCCGCCAAATAACGTCCCCAGACCCTTTAAAGAACTCCACACCATGACCGTCTCGGAACGTTCCCGGAACGTTACTAGGCGACGTCCTTGACACCAGTGGGGACGTTCTGAGAACGTTCTGAGAACATTACATTTTAAATAAAACATGGTCCCTAAACGTTCCGATAACGTCCTGAATGTTATGTGAAGGTCCGCCAAATAACGTCCCCAGACCCTTTAAAGAACTCCACACCATGACCGTCTCGGAACGTTCACGGGACGTTACTAGGCGACTAGGCAGTCACACATCCTTGGCACCTCAAAAGCGTGGGACAAATACCTAATTGATATTAAAATGAGTGTATACTGAGAAGTCTGAACATCATTTACTGATATTGTCGCTGTTATAACCTTTAATAAACACGCATCTTGAACGGATACAAATTGATACCACTTAGCGCCTCTTGTGGACGTTACACCCGAAAAGTGCTGGGAAACGTACCTGGAGGTACGTATTTCAGGTTTTGCAAAAATGTAGGCAGAGTAACGTATTTCCAATGAGCCTGGGTTGTATACATTTAATGAGATGACGCTGTTTTTATTATTGTTTGTGAACAACGTCTACTACAGAATAACTACGAACTGCTTGATGTAAGGTGCGACACGTTCAGAATGCTCTAAAATTATCAACGAATCGGAATACGTTAAAATGTGGGTATTTCGAGGATGTCCCCATTCTGCTCAGGGATATAAATGTCTCTCTCCCCCAGAGGGTACGTCTCGTCTACGACCGTATAAAGAATAAGGTATTTCTGAAAGCACCTCACGGGACTTCGCTGATATTTTACGGCAAACTAGCGATCATCCTAGGCTTAAAACCAGGGATTTCTATAGAAACTGTAAACAGTTCGGATGAACATCAAGACACTCACATCACATATGCTCCATACCAGGCTGATATAAGAGCCGGATTCTACACACTATATGTATACACGGACATAATCGACTATCAATCAGTTGGTGATGCCTATGTACCTTTATTAGCAACTGTATATATAGATGGTGAGACTAACCAAACAGTCAGTGTCAGATACGACAAAGCTCATTACGTACGGGTTAATAAGAGCAGCATCACAGAAATCTCTGTTGATGTAAAAGACGATTTAAACCAGGACGTGCGTTTCACCTACGGAAAGGTTGTTACCAAACTACATTTTAGACCTGTGAAACATCAACCGTTTTAAAATGTCTTATCTCACACCGTACAAAGCGGATCCCGAACGATACATATCATACTACCGGGCTCAGGCCGGTAATGGGCTTCCGGGCTACGCAGGGGGCGGGGTTATGTACGGGTCCGGTTTTGCTTCAGGGATTGGTGGACTTTTTAAAGGCCTTTTTCGAATGGCTCTGCCTTTTTTTAGAAGGGGGACCAATATAGCAAAACCGCATCTAAAGTCAGCAGCTAAAAACATAATGAGTGATGTTGTCACCAGCGCTCTAACAAAGTCTTATAATAATAACGATGAAAATGGACAGGAAGGCCACGGCATGATGGTGATGTCACGTAAACCTCCAGGTACCCGTATGAGAAGAGGGCGTGTTCTTGCTGTAAAGAAGACTAGACGCACTAGCAAAACACGCTCAGTTACAAAAAGCAAGCGAAGAACTAGCACGAAACGGGTGAAAAGATCTACAAATTTAAAAAGAAGGGGCATCACTATTTTCTAAAACATGTCTCTGTTACACTGTATGTCTGACGAGTGCATTAAATCAGAGCTGGATCTGTTTACGCTCCCTTTGACACAAACAGCTATTGAAAAAAATATGTATGTGGAGATAAGCCCTGCGTCAGCTTTAACAGATTCGTCTCCCATCGAATTCTTTATAGCGGGGGCTGGTGAAGATTACACAGATCTGAATAACACTCTGCTATATACACGCATCAAAATAACTCTTCCGGATGGAACTGATATTCCTGATGGAGCTCCGACAGGGCTAATTAATTATCCCGGATCGACGATATTCTCTCAGGTCGACGTCTCTTTAGGCGACCGTCTAGTGTCTCAAAGTTCCAATACATACCCCTACAGATGTATCATCGAAGCCCTCATTAATTACGGAAAAGACACTCTCGAGAGTAACTTTTCAGCAGGTTTATTCTACAAAGATTCTTCAGCCCACATAGATGCTACGGATCCTGGAGGGGCAAACGTCGGGTTAACAAAGAGAGCAGCGTTCACAAACGCCAGTAGTGTTGTAGAGCTACTAGCTCCAATTCACAGCGACATCTTCTTTCAATCGAAGGTATTATTGAACGGAGTGGATATACGGATTCGTTTAACTCGCGCGAAAGACACGTTCTGTCTAATGCGTAATGATGCCGTCGATTATAAGCTTAATATACTATCGCTTCGCTTTTTGTAAAAAGAGTCACCGTATCCCCTGCAGTGCGCTTGGGACATGCACAAGCTCTTCTCTCGACCACTGCCAAATACCCCATAGATAGAGTCTGTGTGAAAAATTTCTCAGTACCAGCAGGGGCACGCGTATCTAACCATGAAAATCTCTTCCTCGGGACACTACCGAAATCTATCATTTTGGCCATGACGGAAAACACTGCCTTTTCTGGTGCTTATGACAAAAATCCTTTTGCCTTTAAGCACTTTGACCTTGAATACCTGACCCTGACCTGTGACGGCCATCAGATCCCGTCACGCCCTTTTCAACCGGAATATAATAACGGATCTGCCGTGAGAGAATACATCTGAAATGTTTTACCAGACTGTACACATTGAATGCATTTAAATGTTTTACCGTTACAGAGACTAGGCTTCAATTTTTTCACAAAGAGAGAGACCATGATGTAATTTTTTAACAAATCATTATGATACATTTTTATAACATTCTCATATTCATAACCTCTTGATATATAATACAGAAAAAACACACAATGTTGTCCACAGGTATCAGAAGTATAATCTTGAACTTGTTTGCCTGAGTACTGAACGACTGTAGAATTGTTTTTTAGAAAGTTATGAAAAAATACAGGAAAACGATATGCATCTGGTGCGTTACCAAAGCTGTCAAAAAAACAGCTGACGCCATCTCGACGTATGTATGCAGCGATCCAGTGTTCCCCTGGTTCGTCTGAAGCTTGTGTATTCGAAATTAGCATGCATGGTATATCCTTTAAAGGCTCTTTGGGTAGGTAATCGCTGGGTAGTACGCCTAAAAAATTTGTGTTACAGGAAATTTTATCCATCAACCCCGTCAGTTGCACTGTGTTCATTTCAGTAGTGCTCTGCGAACACCTGTCTCCGATTTGATATCTCTATAATTGAGTCAAAGACTGAATATATTAAAATATTAACCGGGTGTGCGAGGGGTACTCTGAAACGTACTTCTAATCTAATATTTCCTGATCTAATCAGCGAAACGTGTTGACCACACTCCTCGTCGGGTGTCAGGTTAAACACATAGAGAGTGTATCCTTGCAGGAAATCTTCGCGATCTATAACCATAGACTGATTCTTTAGATGTCTGCCGGTGGCTGTCACTAGCTGATAAAACTAAAGATTAGAAAGAAAGAAAGAATTGTTAAAAAAGAAAGAAAGAAAGAAAGATTTGTTAAAGAAAGATTATTTGGAAAGAAAAGAAAGATTAGTTAGAAAGATTTAGAAAGTTAGAATTAAAGAAAGATTCATTAAAAAAGAAAGAAGACTAGTTAGGAAGAAAGATCAGTAAGAAAGAAAGAAAGAAAGAAAGAAAGATAGTTTGAAATTAGTATGAAAGAAAGATTAGAAAGAAAGAAAGAATTGTTAAAAAAGAAAGAAAGAAATATTCGTTAAAAAAGAAAGAAAGACTAGTTAGGAAGAAAGATCAGTTAGAAAGATAGAGTAGTTAGATAGAAAGAAAGATTAGTTAGAAAGAAAGAAAAAATATTTAGAAAGAAAGTGTCACGGTTGTGGTGTAGAAAGCGCACGACAAGGAACTTGAAAGTGAATCACAGGGATTTAATAGAACACGAGTACCACATACATGTAACATAAACAATAACCGACAAGGAGTGAGGGATAAAACTGGGATTACATACACAGAGAACGGATCATGGGAACTAGCAGTGGCGGATCTAGAAAATTTTACATGGGGTGGCAAGAGGTCTTAGCAGGGTGGCAGGGGTAGACGCTTTAATAAAACAAACACAAAAACACAGTAGTTAGTTTAATCGTGCCCTTACACACTACAAAGGTTTTTAATTCACAACAGGAATAAGCCCAGTGCAGTGTTCAAACAAAACAAAACTTTGCATCTTTTAAAAAGTAAAAGTATAAAAAGCAAAATGAAAATATTTTAAAAAGTACAATAATTGTGTTCAGGGACTTTTAGCCTTAATGGTTATGCTCCAGCTACTTTCTTCAACTACTCTTGCCAGCAAAAGTCAATATGTGAAAACCGGTTATCCTTGTATTACATTAGGCTACACTGTAGGGCCATGTAGCTGGGTCATTCCTGGTATGCGGTGACATTTTGGCTTCATAAGTGTTGGAAAAAAAGAACATGATTTTCATGTTTTTAGCATTCTACCAAAATAGTGACATGTTTAACTATAAGGAATAGTTAATAAAATAAAATATTGGTCAAGCTCAGGGACTCTATAATAATAATTATGGGTAGTTTGTTCAGACAATGTCCATGAAAATATTCCACCCTGTTAGGGACATATACATAGTTATCACAACATGTTAATAATGTAAATGTTAATCAATAATGAGCTTTTCTTGGATAGTATATGTCCCTTATGCCATCTTAGATTTTTTTTTCTTCTTGAAACAAGCAAATTTTTTTTAATGAATAGAATATGTTTCACATTCTACCCTGTTAGGTTTATAGACCTAACAGGGTGGAATCTAACAGGGTGGAAAATCCTGAGCTAAGTTAGCCATAGCTCTTTGAGTGATCAACATTTAGCTAGCTAACCTTCTACAGATGAACATGACTTTTAAAACTATGTCAGATTTGTTTTTAAATGTTTTGATAGGACAAACATTCTCTATAACATAGGGTGGAACTTTAAGGGTGGGACAAGCAGGATAACATTTCAAAAACTAAAAAAAAAGTTAGGAGTGAGAGTTGAATCTTACTTCAGTTTGTACAGTTGAATTCCAGCCGGTAAAAGAAATGAAGTCACTTCTTGAAAATGGTCTCAATAAAATTGCAGTCGGATTTGGAAGGCAAAAAAGTACATACTAACAGGGTGGAAGATGACTTCAGGGAGGGACGCAGTAATTGAAGAAAATTTTAAGAAAAGACATATTTTCACATGATTTATGATTAGAGGCAATTTAGCCTAGTCTATAACATAAAAAAATATTTTGAGGTTTTTGTCATTTCATGGTTTATATTTCTTGCAGAAGTTGATTACTGTGCACTGAGGACATGATATAATTGAATGCATACATCAATTAAAATTGTGTAAAATACAAAATTTTATTTTTAATGTCTATTATCTCTGTTTAAATGGTAAAGAATACTTAAATCTACAATTTAAGCCATTTACTATAAATATGTGACTCATTTTAGAGAAAATATGTGTAAATAAACCATTGGGACAGGAAAAGTCACCGCATACCAGGAATGACCCAGCTAATAACTAGCCTATAACAAATATAAAATCAGAAATATTTATCACATGCACACACGCCAGTTATGTTTTTAGACTATATAATAATCCTGATTTTATTAGTTATTTCCGCAGTTTTAAGTTAACCTGGTTTCATTGCTGTGATATCTGAGAGGAATTGGATTTGCTTAGCTAATCAAATGATCGATCTCCTAACTGGCACTGTATTGTGTGTTGTAACGTAACGTCGGCGTAACAGCGACCATCAGTTAATGTTATGGATACAAACAATTTATATTTTTTATTAAGCTGTTCTTGTCTTTACTAAAATCAAAATTAGGCCAATCAAAGGGAACAGTGCTCTTACAAATCACGAGGAAGCGATTTGACAGCTGATTTTGGCTAACGTAATAGACTCGCTGTTTTTGCTGATGCTGAATCGTCTTTAGCATACAATACATTCATTACAAATGTAACTTTAAGTTAAACGTTTGTTTAACTACACATGGGGAAACTCACTTCACCTTCAGAGGCTCTGGGGCAGCTCAGTCTCTCCAGTCAGGTCTCAGGGCCACCGCACCGCAGCAGACTCGCTGTGTGTGTGTGTGTGTGTGTGTGTGTGCGCGCGCGTGACTGAGCGAACGCCGCTCTGCACGTTTGAATCAGGGACGTACTAAGTATTTGAGGGGCAGGGGGGACGGGCTTTAATAAAAATTTAATTGTTCGCTTTTGGTAAATGTATCGTTTAGTTCCTGTTTTGAGAAGCTTGCGGGTTGTTTTTACAAGTACAGTTTTTGGATCACCAAAGTTAGGGGGGCAGCTGGGGGGGCAAGGCTCTAGAGTGGGGGGGCACCTGCCCCCCCTTGCCCCCCTGTAGATCCGCCCCTGGGAACTAGACACAGCTGGGGGCAAATGAACTGAACACAGGTGAATGAACTGAACACTAACGAGGAGCGGGAAAACTGGAACACAGGACTGAACCAAAAACAGAAAGCAGGGGGAAACACAGGACACACATGTAACAGAAAGATAGTTGAAAAGAATTATGTTGAAAAATTAGATAGAAGAAAGAAAGATTTGTTAAAAAGAAAGAAAGATGAGTTAAAGAAAGACTAGTTAGAATGAAGAAAGACTAGTTAGAAAGAAAGCAAAAAGAAAGAAAGAAAAATTAGTTAGAAATAAAGAAAGATTAGTTGAAAAGAAATTATATAGAAATAAAGATTAGTTAGAAAAAAGAATGAAAGATTATTTAGAAAGAAAAATCAAAAATAGAAAGAAATATTGTAAGAAAGAAAGATTAGTTAGAAAGATAGATAGATTAGCATGAAAGAAAGAAAGATTAGCAAGAAAGAAGAAAAGAGAAGAAAGAAGAAAGAAAGAAAGAAAGAAAGAAAGAAAGAAAGAAAGAGAAAGAAAGAAAAGAAAAAGAAAGATTTGTTTAAAAGAAAAGAAAGACTAGTTAGAAAGAAAGATCAGTTAGAAAGAAAGATTAGTTAGAAAGAAAAGATAGAAAAATTAGTTGAAAAGAAAGACTAGTTAGAAAGACTAGTTAGAAAGAAAGATCAGTTAAAAGAAAGAAAGATTAGTTAGAAAGATAGATAGATAGATTAGTATGAAAGAAATAAAGATTATTTAGAAAGAAAGAAAGAATTGTTAAAAAGGAAAGAAAGATTAGTTAGACAAAAGAATGAAAGATTATTTAGAAAGAAAAAAAAGAAAAAAAGAAAGAAACATTAGTAGGAAAGAAAGATTAGTAAGAAAGATAGATCGATTAGCATGAAAGAAAGAAAGATTAGCAAGAAAGAAAGAAAGAAAGAAAGAAAGATGTTTAAAGGAAAGACTAGTTATGAAAGAAAGATCAGTTAGTAAAAAAAGCGAAGCATTAGTTAGAAAGACAGATAGATAGATGGTTAATAAAGAAATTAAGATTAGTTAGAATGAAAAATTATTATTCAAAAGCAAAGACAAAGATTTAGCTACAAGAAACTATTTAGCAAAGAATGATTAATAGAAACAAGAAAGATTAGTTAGAAAGATAGATAGATTAGTAAGAAAGACAGATTAGTTAGAATGAAAGCAAAAGAGAAAGAAGAAAATTTAGAAAAAAGATTAGTTGAAAGATTAGATAGATTAGTATGAAAGAATAAAGATTATTTAGAAAGAAGAAAGATTTTTAAACAAAAGAAGGAGATTAGTAGAAAAAGAATGAAACGATTATTAAGAAGAACAATAAAGCAAACAAAAAGACAGGAATATTAGTAGGAACGAAAGTTAGTAGAAGATGAGATAAGATTAGTATGAAAGAAAGAAGAACAGAAAAGAAAGAATAGTAGAAGAAGGAATAGTTAGAAAAATAGATATAGTAGAAAGAAAGAAAGATTAGTTTGAAAGAAAGAAAGATTTGTTAAAAAGAAAGAAAGAAAGTTTAGTTGAAAAGAAAATTATTTAGAAGAAAGGTGAAAGATCATTTAGAAAGAAAGAAAGCAAAAAAGAAAGAAAGAATATTAGTAAGAAAGATTAGTTAAAAAAGATAGATAGTTTAGTTAGAAAGAAAGATTTAGAAAGAAAGAAAGATTAGTTTAAAAGAAAGATACTAGAAATTTAGTAAAATAGATAGATTAGTATGAAAGAAAGATTAGTTAGAAAGATAGATGATTAATAAGAACGAAAGAAAGATTAGTTGAAAGAAAGCAAAAAAGAAAGAAAGAAAGAGATTAGTTAGAAAGAAATATTAGTTAGAAAGATAAAATAAATTGTTTAAAAGAAAGAAAAGATTAGTTAGAATATAAAGAAAGATTTGTGAAAAAAGAAGAAAAATTACTTAGAAAAGAAAAAGAAGAAAGAAGATTAGTTGAAAAGAAATTAATTAGAAAGAAAGATTAGTTAACAAAAGAATGAAAGATTATTTAGAAAGAAAGAAAGATTATTAGAAAAGATAGATATAGTATGAAGGAAAGAAAGATTAGTTGAAAGAAAGAAAGAAAAAAAAAGAAAGAAAGAAAAAATAGTTAGAAAGAAAGAAAGATTAGTTAGAAAGATAGATAGATTATTATGAAAGAAAGAAAGATTAGTCAGAAAGAAAGAAAGAAAGAAAGAATTAGTTTAAAAGAAATTATTAGAAGAAAAAAGATTAGTTAGAAAGATAGTATAAATTAGTATGAAAGAAAGAAGACTAGAAAAGAAATAAAGATTGTTAAAAAGAAAATAAAGAAAGAAAAAGATTAGTTAGAAAGATTATATGAAGAAAGAAAGATTAGAAAGAAAAAAAATGTTAAAAAAGAAAGAAAGAAAGAAAGATTTGTTAAAAAAGAAGAAAGATAGAAAGAAAAGAAAGATTAGTTAGAAAGATTATTTAGAAGAAAGAAAGATTAGTTAGAAAGAATGTTATGAAATAGTATGAAGGAAAGAAGAAAGATTATTAGAAAGAAAAGAAAGAAAAAAGAAAAAGAAAGAAAGAAAAAATAGTTAGAAAGAAAGAAAGATTAGTTAGAAAGATTAGAAATAGATTATTATGAAAGAAAGAAAGATTAGTCAGAAAGAAAGAAGAGAAAGAAGAAAGATTAGTTTAAAAGAAATTATTTAGAAAGGAAAAAAAAAAGATTAGTTAGAAAAGATAGTATAGGAAATTAGTATTGAAAGAAAGAAAGACTAGAAAGAAAGAAAGAATTGTTAAAAAAGAAATAAAGAAAGAAAGATTAGTTAGAAAGATTGTGAAAGAAAGAAAGATTAGAAAGAAAAAAAAGTTATAAAAGAAAGAAAGAAAGAAAGATTTGTTAAAAAAGAAAGAAAGATTAGAAAGAAAAGAAAGATTAGTTAGAAAGATTATTTAGAAAGAAAGAATTATTAAAAAAGAAAGAAAGAAGGAAAGAAAGATTCATTAAAAAGAAAGAAAGATTAGAAAGAAAAAAAGATTGTTAGAAAGATTAGTTTGAAAGAAAGAAAGATTCGTTAAAAAAGAAAGACTAGTCTGAAGAAATATCAGTAAGAAAGAAAGAAAGCAAGAAAGATTAGTTAGAAAGATAGATAGATTAGTTAGAAAGAAAGATTAGTCAGAAAGAAAGAAAATTATTTAGAAAGCTAGAAGATTAGTTGAAATAATTATTTAGAAAGATGATGTTACAAAGAAAGAAAGATTAGTTAGAAAGAAGAAAGAAAGATTAGATAGAAAGAAAGAAAGAAAGAATTAAAAAGAAAGAAGAAGAAAAGAAAGAAGAAGAAAGAAAGAAAGAAAGAAAGATTCGTTACAAAAGAAAAAAAGACCAGTTAGAAAGAAAGAAAGAAAGAAATATTAGTTAGAAAGATAGTATGAATTAGTATGAAGGACTAGTTGGAAGAAAGATCATTAGACAGATAGTTAGTTAGAAAGAATGAAAAATTATTTAGAAAGAAAGAAAGATTAGTTGAAAAAAAGAAAGATGAGTTAAAAAGAAAGACAGAAAGATTAATTAGAAGAAAGATAGAAAATGAGTTAAAAAAAAAGATAGTTAGAAATAGTTAGAAAGAAAGATCAGTTAGAAAGAAAGAAAGATTAGTTAGAAAGAAAGCTAAAAAGAAAGAAAAATTAGTTAGAAAGAAAGAAAGATTATTAGAAAGAAGATCAGTTAGAAAGAAAGAAAGATTAGTTAGAAAGATATACAGATAGATTAGTTAAAAGAAAAAATATTAGTTAGAAAGAAAAATTATTAAAAAAGAAAGATTACAAAAGAAATTATTTAGAAAGAAAAGATTAGTTAGAAAAAAGAATGAAAGATAATTAGAAAGAAAAAAGAAAAAAGAAGAAAGAAATATTAGTAGAAAGAAAGATTAGAAAGAAGAAAAGAAGAAAAGAAATAAAGAAAGAAGGAAAGAAAGAAAGTAAAAGAATAGAAAGAAAGAAAGAAAAGAAAGAAATAAGAAAGAAAGAAAGAAAGAATAGAAGAAAGAAAGAAGAAGAAGAAAGAAGAAAGAAAGAAAGAAAGAAAGAAAAGAAAAAGAAAGAAAGAAAGAAGAAAGAAAGAAAGAAAGAAAGAAAGAAGAAAGAAAGAAAGAAAGAAAAAGAAAAAAAGAAAGAAAGAAGAGAAAGAAAAGAAAGAAGAAAAAGAAAGAAGAAGAAAGAAAGAAAGAAAGAAAGAAAGAAAGAGAAGAAAGAAAGAAAGAAAAAAAAAAGAAAGAAAAAGAGATCAATTAGTAAGATACTATTTAACTACTTTTAAAAATAGTAAGAGCAGATGGCATTGCTCTTCTCTTAGTTGCACTGCGTTTGCACTACGGAATGAGTTAGTTCTTTTATGCATTGGAAAGTGACAGATCATTTGATGTTTTCTCATCAGTAGACAAATATATTATTTGTATGTAAAGCAAAAAGCAATATGTTGTGGGTTTTCTTTTCAACATTTAATGATTTTTCTTAATTAAAACTGAAAATGGTTAGTTGAGGAAAGATTGATCTTTTTTGCAATGTTATCTCTTCAACGTTCTTGAATGCATTGCAATGCAAAAAAGGGCATATTACTTTTATTTTATTCTTCAAAGCACAACACTCGATCGTGTGTGCAATGCATTACAATAGCAGATTGCATTGCACATCTCTTTAATGCACAACGGGGTGAATTAGTTCTTGAATGCATTGCAATGCAACAAAGTACATATTGCTTATATGTTATTCTTCAATGCACAACTCTTGATCGTGTGTACAATTTAATGCAACAACAGATTGCATTGCAATCTCTTCAATGCACTATGGGAATAGTTCCTGAATGCATTGCAATGCATTTACTGTAAGTGCATATTGCTTAAATGTTATTCTTCACTGCACAACGCATGATCGTATGTGCAATGCATTGCAGCAGTAGATTGCATTGCACATCTCTATGCACTACTGTTAGTTATTGAATGCATTGCAATGCAAAAAAGTGCATATTGCTTTTATGTTATTCTTCAATCCACAACGCTTGATCGTATGTGCAATGCAAGGCAACAACAGATTGCATTGCAATCTTTTCAATGCACTTCGGATTAGTTCCTTAATGCATTGCAATAAATATAAGTGCATATTCTTTACATGTTATTCTTTTCTGCACATCGTGTGCAATGCATTACAACAGCAGATTACATTGCAAATCTCTTCAATGCACTTTCGAAAGAGTTAGTTCCTGAATGCATTGCAATGCAAAAAAGTGCATATTGCTTAGATGTTATTCTTCACTGCACAACACTTGATCGCATGTGCAATGCATTGCAGCAGTAGATTGCATTGCACATCTTTTTAATGCACTATTGAGTGAGTTAGTTATTGAATGCATTGCAATGCAAAAAAGTGCATATTGCTTATATATGTTGTTATTCTTCAATGCACAACTCTTCGATCGGTTGTGCAATAACAGAATGCATTGCAATCCCTTCAATGCACTTCGGAATAGTTCATGAATGCAATGCAAATGTGCATATTGCTTATATGGTATGCTTCACTGCACATCGCTTGATCGTTTGTGGGGTGATTTGTGATAGTGCACTGAAATTTGACAAGCAGATAAATGAAATCGTTAGAACGAGTTTTTTAAAATTGAGGATGACTTCAAAAATTAAGCCTTTTTTTTATCTCACAAAGATCTGGAAAAAATTATTCATGCATTTATCACCTCAAAATTAGATTATTGCAACTCGTTATATTATGGTGCTCAAAATAAAGTTCTAGATAGACTACAGATGGTCCAAAATGCGGCTGCAAGATTGCTGACAGGCTCTCGCAAATTCGACCATATTACTCCGGTGTTAAAATCATTACATTGGCTGCCTGTCACCTTTAGGATTCATTTTAAAATTTTGCTATTTGTATTTAAATCTCTACATGGGTTAGCCCCATATTGCTGATCTAATACAGGAACAATTAGTCAAAGATAAAAGATTCTATCAATAGAACGATTTTTACAACTAAGAAAATTCACTTCTTTCATTCCACATTTCACTTCTAACAAGTGCTCAGTTCGGTGTACAAATCTCTGGCCTCTGCTTTCAGGTGACCGGTTGTACTGGCTTCCGTGTTGAGCTAGATTTACATACACCAAAGTCCTTCTGGTCTGGATCGACACAGAACATGCCTGGGAACCCGTCTTCTTTCAGGTAAATGAGCACTCGAGATTAATTGGTGTGTTTGAGCACAGGTATATTAGCCCTAGACACGTTTTAGTTAGTGCTAACGTTAGCTCCCAACTTAACTGACCAGTTCATGTTGCCTAGTAGCCTACAAGCCATCTTGTGTAAGTTAGGCTAGTTACATTTTTTCCCGTCTCTTTATAGAAATACACACGTAGCACTCACACTGTTTGTGAGTTTCATGAAGGATTAAACAAATAATACTAGTTCGGCAAAATATTTGTATAATAGTTTTCTGCTATCACTGTTAGAATACATTCAGAACATGTTTCATTTATTCCTGTACCGTTGGCATTCCTGTGCCGTCGAGCAAATAAGGGTGTGTGATGTTACACACTGTAACGTTAGCATTACACTTTACGTTTAAACAGTAAATAATAAGAAACTCTATCTAATGGTTAAGTGTAGGAAAGAGTGGGTTACGTTAGTTAGTAGTACCAGTGTGTCGGAGAGAGCAACACACTCCATTTTAGTTTAAAATTACGTAGAACCCCGTTGACTATCAGAAAGAATTGGAAAAACAACCAACGACCTAAACAGCTTCACATTCTCACGAAAAAGTAAGTGAAATACGCTACAGTTTCATGATGTTGTGGTTGTAATACAAGTGTTTGGGGTTTAACCTTAAGCCTTTCCCTCGTAGGGCTTTGTTATATTCCGTCACTGCGCATGCTCATATGACTGTTTTGGGTCCTGTAGCTGTAATATGGATTTAGCTCTAGCTAATGGCTGTACTAATATATATCTGTAATGCATATATATTGGGCTTTGTATGCTGGTGCACAACGTGTATGCTTTGCCACATTGTATGTTTTGTGTCATCATGTTAACCTGCTTGCGTTCTTGTTACAAATAAGATATACTGGTTCTTTTAATTAATTAGCATTTCTATGGCTGCTGTGTCTCCCCATTAGAAAGTCTCTGGGCTACGACGCCCATGGACAAACCTATGGATGAGACCAGTGACTCCTGTAGCGAGGAACACCACCCATAAGGTTCACTCAGGTACTTCTGGGTCAAATATACAGTCAAGAAAATCTGGCTCTGTACAGGTGACCTATTGCTGCTATACTATATATAAATAAATAATAGTTTTCTCTGTATGGAAATACTGCTTTGTTCTGCTACTGGCTCTCAAAAAAGTACAGAAGGAATTATTTACACCATTAAAATTTTCTTTTTGTAATCTGTACAAATTGTTTAGTCTTTTATTTCAGATGAAACTGTTCCACAAGCAAGAAAGCATTCCAGGACAGAGTGTGTGTCTAGAAGCCCTGTCCGTAAGTTAACATTTCTGCATGCATTTAAGAAACCAGAGTCATATTTCCTACCATGGAACTACTGAGTACTGACATTCAACCTGGTGCATATCATGTGACTGTTCTGATGTGTTTGTCTCTTTCTGTCTTGACCAACATTCATATCTACTTTCTTTTTAGTCAACACCACACAGAAAACCAGCCAGTCACCCAGAATTGAATGGGTCTATTGTGACGCAAGCTCAGCCTGAAGGTACAGTGGCTTTGAATTTTCCAATTAAATACAATTTCATGACAAGGAACTTGAGAATAACTTGATTCTTTTTGTTGTTGTAAACAGCAGAACTCATCACACAGAGGAGGTGGCTCAGCCATGGAGATGGAAATGAGAGGTAAGAAGACTAACTTAAGTTGTTCACATATGCAAGTATATAATGTATAACAACTAAAACTAACACCAATAATTTTTTCCATAGCTGTGAGGACATCCATTACCCGCATGGCACAGCAGATGGATGCATTTGAGGAGAAGATGGATGAGCTGCTCATGCCCTTAAGGAGCTCCCAGTCACCTCCCTCTGCTCCAGTCGATGACATGCTGCTGTCGCCATGCTCTACAGTCACAGAGTTCGACAGGAGTCTCGGTCAACAGGAGAGGAGGGACAACATGGTAATTAAGTGGCCATAGTCCTGCCCTAAGATTAACACTATATAATTGCATAACTTCAAATATCATTATAACTGAACTGACGGCTCTTACAAAATGAGATTTGTACAAGCTCTCCACTTTGTTCTACATGTATAATTTGTATTTCTATATGTTTTACAGCAACTTTTCCTGACAACCCTTGGAGGTTCGACCAGAGGTACTGCCATGCGTCGCATGCTACGGCGAGTGGCAACCAATGCCGTGCTGAAACAGTATAGTCTGCGGGGCAGAAAGGCAAAGAAGAATTGTCCAGGACCTGACAATCTGCAGGGTTATTACAGGTAGGTGTTATTTTATTGTTCACATCAGTATTATTCTTAGCTTGAAGGTTTTAATTTGACTTGTAACTATGTTTCATTTTGACTTAATGAAAAACTTCCCCGCGCTGCAGCAGACGCGGAGGACTTGATTGGGCAAGTGCTAAAGTTTGCCCCACACAGACGGTAAATTGAAATTGTGATGTTCATAATAATCAATGGAATGGGTAAACTATCAATATTTGTTATCACAAAAAACAGGGTTGTTAGTAAAGAAATTTGTCTTGCTTTTGTCAACGTGTTCATTCTTAGTATGACATATCAAACTTTTGTTTCTTTCTTTTTAGGCCAGCTGAGAAGGACTGGACCTTCAGAACCATGGAGCCCTCCCCCTGCGCAAAGTTACCTCCAGATGACGTAGTTTCAACGGTGTGCTTGTCCGTCCTATGTCGGTATCAGGAGGGTGCAGACTGTGACGCCAATCAACGTATTTTTACGCCGTCTACCGAACTTCCTGTATCGACTTCCACAGGACTTCTGTTTAAGGGCTAAATGTAGTCCAGATATGGTCGTTGTGGACGTCTCATTTTGGTCCCCTATGGGTGCAGACTGTAACGCCAGACGACGTCTTTTTTTGTCGTCTAATGATCGTCCTGTACTAACGACCAGAGGACCTCTGTGTAAGGGCTAATTGTACTCCAAATGTGGTCATCCCACTGCGCAATGTGACGTTAGAGTGACGTCTTTTCTTTAATATTGACGTCGGTGGGACCAAATGTGGTCGTTTGTGGACGTCTTTTTTAACATCAAATTTAGTATATTCTATAACTTCTATAACTGTAGTCCCATGTTTCAAAAAGGTAGAGGACATTTTTAAAGGATGTTATCTGTACCATGTATTTACATTTATGCATTTGGCAGACGCTTTTATCCACAGTGACTTACATTGCATTACACATTTACATTGCATTACACATTTACATTCCTGCTTTCCCTGGGAATCGAACCCATGATCTAGGCGTTGCACTAGGTGGCCGTTACACAAGCGCTAACACTGTTTGAGCTACAGAAATACACCTTTGCATGCTTGAGACAATCAAATGCAGTTTTTGGAAAACTATCTTAAATAATTATAAATAATCTGTAGCCTATTCATATGTATTAATCATGTTGATAACAACAATGTTGATATTTGTAAATAAAAAAAATATTGATTATTAATCGTAAATTTCCTGTACCTGTAATAGACGTCCAAATGAGGTCCAAAAACATGACCCAGTTCAACGGTCAAATGTTGAACGATAGCATGACGTCCAAGTTGGGTCATGGTTGGACGTCCAAATAGTGGACCTAGTTTGGACGTCGAATAGATGTCCAGAATTGGTCATGGACTGACGGACCCAATATAGACATGATCTGCATGTTGACGTCTATCCGACGTCCAATGTTTAGTGGGATTGTGGACATCCCATTTTGATACCTTAAAGGTGCAGACTGTGACGCCAAATTACGTCTTATTAGTCGTCCAACAAACGTCCTGTATTAACGTCCATAGAATTTCTGCATAAGGGCTAATTATACTTCAAATGTGGTCATTGTGGACGTCCCATTTTGATACCTTAAAGGTGCAGACTATGACGCCAAATTACATCTTATTAATCGTCCAACAAACGTCCTGTATTAACGTCCAAAGGACCTGAGAGGTGCAGACAGTGCTTTTATACTGCACTGTTCATAACCTTTGTCTCATTTCAACTGTTCCAGTTAATTTTTCTGTTGCCTTATTTGATTGCCTTTCCACCACATAAACTAAGCCAAACAAAGCTACAGGAAATTTAACTGGTACAGAAAACAGGCCCTCCACCTTCTGGAAAGGGCATTAATCAGCATGTCAATGATTAATGCCTCAGTCAATCAAACATTTCCCTACATTCATTGTTCATGTCAATTTCCTGCACCTGAGACGTCCACATGGCGTCAAAGTCTGCACCTTCAGGGGACCAAAATCTGACTTGCAAACATGACATAGAAAATACCTCATTTGGAGGTAACTTTGCAAACCTATATCATGTCAATTTCCTGCACCTGTCTTAGACGTCCACATGGCGTCACAGTCCGCACCTTCCAGGAACCAAAATCTGACTTCCAAACATGACGTAGAAAATACCTCATATGGAGGTAACTTTGCAAACCTAGATCTTGTCAATTTCCTGCACCGGTCTTAGACGTCCACATAACATCCAGAAAATTACCTATTCCGGCGTTCAAATATTGAACATTATATTGACGTCCAGGTGGGGTCATAGTTAGATGTCCAAATAGCGGACCTAGATTGCACGTTACATAAAGGTCAGAAATTGGTCTTGGACCGACTGACGCAATATAGACACGATCTGCCTGTCCAATAGACGTCTGATGTTTAGTGGGCTATTTTTGTTATTATTGTATTTTTGCCACTTTGGCCATTCACCTACACATTACATACTTTATGCATCTTGCACACTACATTTGCACTATTACTTTGTACTCTTCATCCCACTCCATTTGTACTTGTATTGATATGTCATAGTTGTAGGGCTGGGTAATAAATATCGATTTCTCGATATTAATCGATTCTCATTTTTACGAACCGATATCGATTCTTAAATCTCAAGAATCGATTAGTCCTGTTTCATTTAAATTAATGGAACATTGTAGCACGCATCCAAAACATCGCAATAATCTTTGTCCTTTGTTACTATTGATATAAAACCGTGTGAATTTTCAAATTACGTTCATCGTGAGATCGCTCTGGCTCAGCTCAAGAGAAGCAGCAGCGCGGAGCGCTTTGATCTCTTCCGGCTTAATAATACCAATACAGCGCAAAAATAAACATGGATGAGCATCTGAAAGTGTGTTAAAAGATAGAGTAAAACTTATAGAAATCCGTATCATGTCACATTGATTCGCTCAATCAGTGTTTCAACCGTGGAAAGACGTCAGTTAAACAGCTTGTAATCAATGTCATGAATCGTCATATTTACCTCAGAAAAACCACATGTGGCCATAAACTTGTTTGTCAGCTAGACAAAATAACTCTAGAGAGGAGCATTTTGTTAAAATATAAGCACAATATTACATATGCATTATAATCTTAATGTTCTTCAATGTTTTATGCATATTTGAATAAATCTGGCAGCCACCATTTAAATGTTTATATTTCATATAATCTTATTATAAAAAATAAATAAAAGGGTAATTTAAAGTCCCTGTAAAGGTAATTAAAAAAAAATTCTAAACACATTATAAATGTTTATTTATTGTAACATATCCAAAATAATCAATATTGTATCGAATCAGAATCGAAATCGAATTGAATTGCAAGCTTGTGAATTGAATTGTGAAATTTGTGTCAATACCCAGCCCTACATAGTTGCAGGGCCGTCGCCAGAACATATAGAATGGGGGGGGGCATTTCATTTTCATGGGGGGGGGCACACTTTATATGATCTACAAAACAGACAGTTACAAAAACAATAACATCCCCTAGTCTAATATAACTGAAATAGACCAAATTCTATATTTAAACAACACCAAAACACAAAATATTAAGTTTCTGATCATAGGCGGAGGGTGAACCAACACCATGAGGATATGCGCTTCCGCTTTAAAAATATTTACTAGCTACATGCAGGATTTGGCAGGGCAGAAAGCTCACAAAGAGCGCCTATTTTATTATCTTTAAAAGGCGGTTATACAACTTCATCGCGATCTCACAAAGTTCCTAGGTTCCTAGGTTCCAGTTCCTGCTTATTATAGCGAGAGGATTTGCACGCGCGAGAACTAATCCACTCACCGCTCGTTTAGCCAATATTCTTTTATTACGGAGAAAACTGATCCTAGACCAGCATTTATGGACAGCTTTTCTCTCTAAAAGCAATCAGAAGTATATGGAAGCTTGATAAAGATAATTGCGTTTTATCTCACAATTCTCACATGGATTTATCTCAATTCAGAGTTTTTCCTCACAATTCTGACTTTATAACACGCAAATGTGACTGTATATCACTCAACTCTGACTTTATAACTTGCCATTTTGATTTTATATCACGCAATTCTGAGAAAAAATACCTTTTTTTTACGTGGAAACAGTAGGCTGTTTTTAGCAGGCAAATGAATCAGAAAATTCGTCAAGCGCTTGGCCAGGGGAAGGTAGGCTAAGCCTTGCGCAGAGCCTTACACGCTCCGACTAATTTTCATATTTCTGAAGACACTTCAAATTGCGCAAATTTAAATTGCGAATTGAAATTACGCTCAATGGAAACACGTCAATTTCGCAAAAACTCATCGCAAAAAAGTTTAGCTCGCATGAGGAGGTTTTTCAGACAATTCGAAAAAGGAATATTTCTCAAAACTGCAATGGAAACAGTTTTTGCGCATTTACAGTCACCAGACGCGGTGTGTTTGGGGTCCGTGTATAGGCAAAATAATAATAGGCTAATAATTATCATCATTAACATTTATTAGGCTACATATTTAGAAGACGCTTTTATCCAAAAAAGGAACAAAGCAATTCGTCAAATGCCATTCATAAGGGTTAGACAATAATACAGGGCTAAGATTATCACAAATGAACACAAGATTTTGACGCATATCCAAGTGTGTGTGGGAGTGTGGAGCGCGCACTGCATGGCAGGGAGACGCGGGCGCGATCAACAGTGGAAACAACTAAAATACTCTACAATTTCTGGTCATACACAAAATAATAATACATTATTCGTAACTATGCTTATATTTGTGTAAACTCACAATAACAAGAAAACGTTGTGCTTTTGTAAAATACAATAAAACAATCATGCGCGGTTTCATGATCTCCGTGAACTGGAGTGCGAGAACTGAAACAAAGTATAGCCTTTGTAGGCTAAAGCTTGAAATGTCCACTTTAAAACAAACAAATACAAATCGAAAGCTAATACCTTCTGCTTATGTAATCAGTATGAAAGGTGCATTTCGGTGCATTCGCGCGGCGCGCCTCAGCGGAGATGGAGATGTTTTTAGCCGACACTGATTTAGAAAACAATAGTTTATTAATAAACAATTAAAATGCCTCGTTATTTTTTCAGACACATGGCTATTATCATTAGCCTATAACTCACCGAAATCACCTTTCTGTGGGCTAGTTCCAGAGACATAAATATGACTCTTCTCATTCAGCACTGCAGGAAAAATATAATTTTCAGGTTCTAATTTGGCCTTAGAAAACCATTAAAATCTAAATTTTTTTCGTATTAAGTTGTAAATATTTTAAATGTTTAATAAAGGGGCAAAAAGTCATAAACAAACATCTGAAATTTAGTCGATTTTTTTTGCGCAGAATTTGTGTAGCTACAGTTCAAATAAAAAAAATGGTGTTCAACTTTGCATTCTAAAAAAACATCCACCGTTCATTTTTCCTTTTGCAATACGTGTTAAATAAGGAAAAACGAATGGACACAAATGTAGCTACACTGACCGTTTGGACGGAGTTTTTTATTAAATTCATCAAATAAACAATAATTAGGCTACAGGAATACTGGATTGATTCTAAACCTCAAAGAAATGCCACAATTAAGACCTCGGAGCAGAAATGAGGGAGAAACATGAAACTCCTTGTGCCGTTCGCAGTATAAGTGTCTTTCTCTGCCATTAATGCTTGGATAACACACACGTCTCCTTCCATTATTAATAATAATGTCTAGTGTGGTGGTGGCTGTGATATAGGCTATAAACCTACCCGTCACCATGATGTTTAAATTACTTATCGCGAGAGGAAAAAAAGGACTTTTTAGTCGCATAACATCAGTTAATGGAAACGCCGTCATTTCGCAATAGTTTTTTTTATCGACATTTAGAAAAAAATCGCAAAAGTTTTGCGCAAATCTGTAATGGAAACGCGGCTAGTAAGTTTGCTCCATGACCATATGATTAGGGGGGCACGTTGTGTCATCTGGGGGGGCACGGCCCCCTAATGCCCCCCCTTGGCGACGGGCCTGCATAGTTGTATACTAAAATTGTATAAATCTGACTCTGATTCTTGTATTTTTTTTTTAGGCCTTTTATATTTTTTGTATTTTCATTTTATATTAAAGTTTTAAATCCCATCAAGTTTGCCTGTTTGTTTGTTCATTCATTCATTCCTGCTAATATATAATAATTAATTCCTGCTCATGCACAGACAGTTTAAAGTAATAATAAAATTGGTACCATTGTTGTTAAAGTTATTTAAAGGTTAGGAGAATGTAAAAAAGAACGTTAGGGGAACGTTCCCTAAAGGTTGCCTAAAGGTTGCAATGTAACCAAAAACTAACGTTCCCTAAACAATCAGAAAACTTTCCATGGGAACCAAAACCTAACCTAAACCATAACCTTCAGGGAACGTTCCCACAACCAAAAACTAACGTTCCCAGAACGTTCTGGGAACCATAAATTGTTAGCTTAGTTTACCTTTGTATATTAGGGATCTTCCTACACTGTCAATTTAAAAGCCATCTGAAAACATATTTCTTTATGATAGCGTTCGAATAAGATAAGTGTGAAGGGTGCTAGTGTCATTTTTATTTTTTTATTATTCCTTATAAATATTAAAGAATGTTTTTTATGAAGTTTATATTACCTAATAATTGTTTTTCTCTGTTTATTGTTTTACTGCTTGTACAGCACTATGGTCAACTGTGTTGTTTTATTCAGTGCTTTATAAATAAATTTGAATTTGAATTTGAATTTGTGCAATGCATTGCAACAGGAGATTTCTTTGCACATATCTTCAATGCACTACGGAGTGAGTTCTTGAAATCATTGCAATGCAACAAAGTAAATAATGCGTATATGCTATTCTACAAGGCACAAGGCTTGATAATGCAATGCCACAGAAGATCTTTCTTTCTTTCGTTCTTTCGTTCCGGATCCAGGGCATATCCAGATCTGATGAAGGACCATCACATGGACACGACGACACGCATTATCAGGGCTGTGAAGGCCCATGGACACCTCACCACACTCATCTCCTCACCGGCCGGATGACCCAACCCAACCAGATGAACTGGATAATATCGTGAAAGTTCTGATCCCATCTGACTCCTGACATTATGCTGCCTAACTCATAATCATACACTGTTCATTCGTTGGCCAAAGGAGGACTGGCCCCCCGACTGAGCCTGGGTTCTCCCAAGGTTTTTTTCTCCATTCTGTCACCTGATGGAGTTTTGGTTCCTTGCCACTGTTGCCTTCGCCTTTTGGCTTGCTTAGTTGGGGACATTTAATTTTCAGTTGAACAATACTATTACAACATTGTTTTCCTGTTATCTCTGTAAAGCTGCTTTGAAACAATTTGTATTGTAAAAAGCGCTATATAAATAAAGGTGACTTGACTTGACTTGACTTTCTTTCTTTCTTTCTTTTCTTTCTTTCTTTTTTCTTTCTTTCTTTCTTTCTTTCTTTCTTTCTTTCTTTCTTTCTTTTCTTTCTTCTTTCTTTCTTTCTTTCTTTCTTTCAACTAATCTTTCTTTCTTTATTTATTTCTAATTTGTCCTTTTTAATAATCTTTCTTTCTTTCAAATAATTATTTCTTTTTTGACTAATCTTTCTAACTAATCTTAATTTATTTACAACTAATCTTTCTTTCTTTCTTTCTTTCTTTTCTTTATAACTAACCTTTTATTATTTCTAAATAATCTTTCTTTCTTTCTTTTTTGGTTTTCTTTCTTTTTAACTAATCTTTCTTTCTTTCTAACTAATCTTTCTTTCTAATTATTTTTTTACTAATCTTTCTTTCTAACTAATATTATTTATTTATAACTAATCTTTCTTTTTTAACTAAACTATATATATTTCTAATAATCTTTCTTTCTTCCAACTAACTTTTATTCTTTCTAAATAATCTTTCATTCTTACTTTTTTGGTTTTCTTTCTTTCTTCTTTAACTAATCTTTCTTTCTTTCTAACTGATCTTTCTTTTATTATCTACTCTTTCTAACTAATCTTTCTTCTTTTATACTAATTTATCTATCTTTCTAACTAATCTTTCTCATCTTTTAACTAATCTTATCTATTCTTTCTAACTATTTTTCTATTTTCTAACTAATCTTTCTTTTTCTTTCTTCTTTCTTTTTTTCTTCTTTTTTTCTCTAATCTTTCTAAATAATTTCTTTCTATCTTTCTTCTACTAATCTTCTTTCTTCTTCTTTCTTTCTTTTTTCTATCTTTCTTTCTTTTTCTTTTCTTTCTTTCTTTCTTTCTTTCTTTCTTTCTTTCTTTCTTTTCTTTCTTTTTTGTTTCTTTCTCTCTTTCTTTCTTTCTTTCTTTTAACAAATCTTCCTTTCTTTCTAACTAATCTTTCTAACTAATCTTTCTTTTCTTCCTAAGTAATCTTTCTTTCTTTCTTTCTTTCTTTCTTTCTTTCTTTCTTTCTTTCTTTCTTTCTAAAATAAATAATTTATTTTCAACTAATCGTTCTTTCTATCTAATCTTTCAAAAAGCTTTGTTTCTAACTAATCTTTCTTTCTTTCTTAACAATTATCTATCTATCTATCTATCTATCTATCTATCTATCTATCTATTCTATCTATCTATCTATCTATCTATCTATCTATCTATCATCTATCTAATTTTTCTTTCTTTCTTTTTTGCTTTCTTTCAAGTAATCTTTCTTTCTTTCTAAATGATCTTTCTTTCTAACTAGTCTTTCATTCTAACTAGTCTTTCTTTTTAACTCATTTTCTATCTTTCTTTCTAATTAATCTTTCTTTCTAACTGATCTATCTATCTTTCTAACTAATCTTTCTTTCTAACTGTTCTTTCTTCCTAACTAGTCTTTATTTTTTAATGAATCTTTCTTTCTTTCTTTCTAACTTATCTTTAAAACTAATCTTTCATTCTTATTTTCTAACTAATCTTTCTTTTTTCTTTCTTTCTTTCTTTCTTTCTTTCTTTCTTTCTTTTCTTTCTTTCTTTCTTTCTTTCTTTCTTTCTTTCTTTCTTTCTTTCTTTCTTTCTTTTCTTTCTTTCTTTCTTTCTTTCTTTAACTAATCTTTGTTTCTAAATAATCTTTCTTTTTATTGTACCTATTGTCTTCTATTGTCAGAATGTATAGAAAGATCAAGGTCGAGGACTCTTTAGAAGAAATATTTTCAGCAGGTCAAATATGGAATACTTCTAACATCAGGAGTCTGTGAGTTTATATTGAAAAAAAAAAGAAAAAAAAAACTTTTGAAGACCCTTTTGCCATAATTATTTTCAATGGGTTAGTGTTAAATATGGACAACTGTCTGGCTGATGTAACATCAAAAGGAATCAATGAGAATGTATAGAAAGATTAAAATCGAGGACTCTTTGGCAGAAATATGTTCAGCAGGTCAAATATGGAATAATTTAACATCAGAAGGAGTCTGTGAGTTTATATTGAAAAAAATAATAAAAAATAAATAAATATAAAACACTCTAGAGTTTATATCGTTAAAAAAATACTTTTGAGGAACGTTTGGCCTGAATTATTTTCAATGGGTCAAATATGGACAACTGTCTGGCTGATGAAACATGAAAAGGAGTCAATGAAAGATCAAGGTCGAGGACTCTTTGGAAGAAAAATTTTCTGCAGGTCAAATATGGAATACTTTTAACATCAGGAGTCTGAGTTTATATTGAAAAAAAAAAAAACTATTTATTTTGAAAAAAAAAACCTTCGAGGACCCTTTGGTCAGAATTATTATCTTTCATTCTTATTTTCTAACTAATCTTTCTTTTCTTTCTTTCTTTCTTTCTCTTTCTTTCTTTTCTTTCTTTTCTTTCTTTCTTTCTTTCTTCTTTTTCTTTTTCTTTCTTTCTTTCTTTTCTTTCTTTCTTTCTTTCTTTCTTCTTCTTTCTTTCTTTCTTTTTTCTTTCTTTCTAACTAATCTTTCTTTCTAAATAATCTTTCTTTCTATTGTACCTATTGTCTTCTATTGTCAGAATGTATAGAAAGATCAAGGTCGAGGACTCTTTGGAAGAAATATTTTCAGCAGGTCAAATATGGATTACTTTTAACATCAGGAGTCTGTGAGTTTATATAAAAAATAAAATAAAAAACTTCTGTGAGTCTACAATAAAAAAAAAAAAAACCTTTTGAGGCCCTTTGGCCAGAATTATTTTAAATGGGTCAAATATGGACAACTGTCTGGCTGATGTAGCATCAAAAGGAGTCAATGAGAATATATAGAAAGATCAAGGTCGAGGACTCTTTGGAAGAAATATTTTCAACAGGTCAAATATGGAAAACTTTTAACATCAGGAGTCTGTGAGTTTATATTGAGAAAAAAAAACCTCTGTGAGTTTATAAATTAAAAAAAAAATACTTTTGAAGAACCTTTGGCAAGAAGTATTTTCAATGCGTCAAATATGGACAACTATCCGGCAGATGTAACATCAGAAGGAGTCAATGAGAATGTATAGAAAGATCAAGTCAAGGACTCTTTGGTGAAATATTTTCAGCAGGTCAAATATGGACAAATGCATGGGTGAAATACCAGAAGTTTAGTCTATGAGTTTAATGGTAGAATAAAAAATTGATAAGTTAAAAAATAGTAAGTAAAGATAGAAAAGATTAAAAAGAAAGAAAGAAGAGATATTAGTTAGAAAAAATAAAGATTAGTTAGAAGACAGAAGAATGATTAGTTGAAAGAAAAAAGAAAGAAAAGAAAGAAAGAAGAAAAGAAAGAAAGAAAGAATTTAGTTTAGAAGAAGATTAGTTAAAAAAAGAAAGATTATTAGAAAGAAAGATAGAAAGATTAGTTAGAAATAAAATATAGTTAGAAAGATTAGAAAAAAAAGATTAGTTAAAAAAAGAAAGATTAGTTAGAAAAAAAGATTAGTTAGAAGAAAAAGATTAGTTAAAAATGAACGAAAGATTAGTTAGAAAAAAGAAAGAAAGATTAGTTAGAAAGATAGTAGAGAAGTATGAAAGAAAGAAAGAAAGAAAGAGAAAGAAAAGAAGAAAAGAAAGAAAGAAAAGAAGAAAGAAAGAAAGAAAAAAAAAAGAATGAAAGATTTGTTAAAAATGAAAGAAAAATTACTTGAAAGAAAGAAAGATGACTTAGAAAGATTAGTTAAAAAAGAAAGAAAGACTAGTGAAAGAAAGATCAGTTAGAAAGACAAAAAGATTTGTTAGAAAGAAAGATCAGTTAGAAAGAAAGAAAGATTAGTTAGAAAGAAAGAAAGATTAGTTGAAAGAAAGAAAGATTCGTTAAAAAACGAAAGAAAGACTAGTTAGAAAGAAAGAAAGATTAGTTAGAAAGAAAGAAAGATTAGTTGAAAGAAAGAAAGATTCGTTAAAAAACGAAAGAAAGACTAGTTAGGAAGAAAGATCAGTAAGAAAGAAAGAAAGATTAGTTAGAAAGATAGATAGATTAGTTAGAAAGAAAGAAAGATTATTAGAAAGAAAAATTATTTAGAAAGATAGAAAGATTAGATAAAAAGAAATTATTAATTGCAAAAAAGAAAGTAAAATTAGTTCGAAAGAAAGATTAGTTAGAAAGAAAGATTAGTTAGAAAGATAGATAGATTAGTATGAAAGAAAGATGAAGTTAGAAAGAAAGAAAGATTTGTTAAAAAAGAAAAAAAGAATACTTGAAAGAATGAAAGAAAGATCAGTTAGAAAGAAAGAAAGATCAGTTAGAAAGAAAGAAAGAATGATTAGTTAAAAAGAAAGATTAGTTAGAAAGATAGATAGATTAGTTAGAAAGAACGAAAAATGAGTTAGTAAGAAATAGAAAAAAGAAAGAAAGATTAGTTAGAAAGAAAGATAGAAAAATTAGTTAGAAAGAAAGGCTAGTTAGAAAGAAAGAAAGATTTGTTAAAAAAGAAAGAAAGATTACTTAAAAGAAAGAAAGATGACAGAAAGATTAGTTAAAAAAGAAAGATCAGTTAGAAAGAAAGAAAGATTAGTTAGAAACAAAGATCAGTTAGAAAGAAAGATTAGTTAGAAAGATAGATAGATTAGTATGAAAGAAAGAAAGATGTTAGAAAGAAAAATCAGTTAGAAAGAAAGATTAATAAAAATTATTTAGAAAGGTAGAAAGATTAGATAAAAAGAAATTATTAATTGCAAAAAAGAAAGTAAAATTAGTTCGAAAGAAAGATTAGTTAGAAAGATAGATAGATTAGTACGAAAGAAAGAAAAAAAGATTAGGAAAGCAAAAAAGAAAGAAAGAAAAATTAGTTAGAAAGATAGATTAGTTAGAAAGATAGATAGATTAGTATGAAAGAAAGAAAGATTAGTTAGAAAGAAAGAAAGATTTGTTAAAAAAGAAAGAAAGAATACTTGAATGAAAGAAAGAAAGAAAGAAAGATCAGTTAGAAAGAAAGAAAGAATTAGTTAAAAAGAAAGATTAGTTAGAAAGATAGATAAGTTATAAAGAACGATAAATGACTTAGTAAGAAATAGAAAAAAGAAAGAAAGATTAGTTAGAAAGAAAGATAGAAAAATTAGTTAGAAAGAAAGGCTAGTTAGAAAGAAAGATTTGTTAAAAAAAGAAAGAAAGATTACTTGAAAGGAAGAAAGATGGCAGAAAGATTAGTTAAAAAAGAAAGATCAGTTAGAAAGAAAGAAAGATTAGTTAGAAAGAAAGATCAGTTAGAAAGAAAGATTAGTTAGAAAGATAGATAGATTAGTATGAAAGAAAGAAAGATGTTAGAAAGAAAAATCAGTTAGAAAGAAAGATTAGTTAGAAAGATTATTTAGAAAGAAAGAAAAATTAGTTAAAAAAGAAAGAAAGATTCGTTACAAAAGAAAGAAAGACCTGTTAGAAAGAAAGATCAGTAAGAAAGAAAGAAAGAAAGATTAGTTAGAGAGATAGTATGAAATTAGTATGAAAGAAAGAAAGATTAGAAAGAAAGAAAGATTTGTTAAAGAAAGATTATTTGGAAAGAAAAGAAAGATTAGTTAGAAAGATTTAGAAAGTTAGAATTAAAGAAAGATTCGTTAAAAAAGAAAGAAAGACTAGTTAGGAAGAAAGATCAGTAAGAAAGAAAGATAGTTTGAAATTAGTATGAAAGAAAGATTAGAAAGAAAGAAATAATTGTTAAAAAAGAAAGAAAGAAATATTCTTTAAAAAAGAAAGAAAGACTAGTTAGGAAGAAAGATCAGTTAGAAAGAAAGATTAGTTAGAAAGATTATTTAGAAAGAAAGAAAGATTAGTTAAAAAAGACAGAAAGATTCGTTACAAAAGAAAGAAAGACCTGTTAGAAAGAAAGATCAGTAAGAAAGAAAGAAAGAAAGATTAGTTAGAGAGATAGTATGAAATTAGTATGAAAGAAAGAAAGATTTAGAAAGAAAGAAAGATTTGTTAAAGAAAGATTATTTGGAAAGAAAAGAAAGATTAGTTAGAAAGATTTAGAAAGTTAGAATTAAAGAAAGATTCGTTAAAAAAGAAGAGAAGACTAGTTAGGAAGAAAGATCAGTAAGAAAGAAAGATAGTTTGAAATTAGTATGAAAGAAAGATTAGAAAGAAAGAAATAATTGTTAAAAAAGAAAGAAAGAAATATTCTTTAAAAAAGAAAGAAAGACTAGTTAGGAAGAAAGATCAGTTAGAAAGATAGAGTAGTTAAAAAGAAAGACTAGTTAGAATGAAAGAAAGACTAGTTAGAAAGAAAGATCAGTTAAAAAGAAAGAAAGATTAGTTAAAAAGAAAGACAGAAAGATTAATTAGAAAGAAAGATAGAAAATGAGTTAAAAAGAAAGACTAGTTAGAATGAAAGAAAGTGTCATGATTCTGCCATCATGTCTCTGATTTCTCCGGTCTTGTGGCAGGATCATGGCAGACCCATGTTTCATGTGCAGCACATGGCCATTTGTTTGGGCCATGTGCTTGCGTTGTCTCGTCTCGTTACCCCGCCCCCTTGTTATCCTCGTCTTGTGATTAGTGTCTAGTCAGTTCCACCTGTCCTTGTCATTAGTGTTCCCTTTATAATCCCTGTGTGTTTGCTCTCCTGTGTCGGTTCATTGTTTGCTGTTTGCATCTGTGTGAAATCTGCCTTGATGTTATACTCTGTTGATATTGCCTGTGAGTACCTTGTCTTAGTTACGTGTCCTGTGAAGATCCTGTTTGTGTATTTGCTGTTAGTTAGTGTCTAGTCTTCTGTCTAATTATTAGTCTAGTTAGTCTGCCTTGTCTTGTTTTACCCCATCGTGGGCATTATTTTCCCCTTTTTGTCAATAAATCGTGTGTTAAGTGTACTCTGTCTGCGTCTGGGTTCATCCGCCATCCCTCCACATAACAGAATGAACCGACCAAAACAGAACCCAGCAGACAGCGTGCCTATTTACCCTACTCTGCGGCCGTCAGACCCCGAACGATGGTGGCAAGCTTCCTTTCCCTCCTCAGGGTGGGTTGACCCTGAGGAAGTATGCCCAGGTGGTGGAGGAGAGAAGGTTCTTCTTGCCAGAAAACCTGATCAATCGCTACCTCATCGCGGGTCTCAACATCCCTCCTCCTCTCGCGGAACGAGAGAGACTGGTCAGCCGCCCGTTCCACAGTATGGTGAACAGTCTGTCACGGAGGAGCTGCAGGGTGCTACAGGGTCATCATCTCCCGCTACACTTCCTGTCATCCCGGAGGGTCGTATGATTGGCGTCGTGACGCTGGGAGACCAGAGTCACCATGTTTCGACTCCAGAGGCATCTTCCACACCCGCTGACCTCCGTGGCAAGCGAGAGAGACGGCTGTCGTGGGAGTCGACTTCGGAGTCCTCTTCCGCCGAGACTGCCGTCCCTGCTGTGCCTCCTCAAATGGTCACAAGCCCGGCTACGTCCTCTGCTCCGCGACCCAGGAAGAAGAAGAGGAAGAAGGGAGCCTCTTGTCCTCCGTCTCTGTCTCCCCCAGAGCCCGCTCCAGCAAGCGCCGTCAAAGAGCCCGCTCCAGCAAGCGCCGTCCATGAGCCCGCTCCAGCAGGCGCCGTCCATGAGCCCGCTCCAGCAGGCGCCGTCCATGAGCCCGCTCCAGCAGGCGCCGTCCATGAGCCCGCTCCAGCAGGCGCCGTCCATGAGCCCGCTCCCGCAAGCATCGTCCCAGAGCCCTCTACCACGAGAGTTGCGGTCGATCTAGCCGCTAAGGAAGTGCTGCAAGCAATTTCGGCGCGTCAGGAAATGCCTGTCGTCATTGCGGCCAATACCATGTCGGAATACCTGTCCCGTCTTGTCAAGATCCTTGAACCCCCTGTCTATCCTGTCTTGTCCTCAGCATCCACGCCTGTCACTGTGAGCGCAGCACCCACGCCTGTCACTGTGAGCGCAGCACCCACGCCTGTCACTGTGTGCGCAGCACCCACGCCTGGCACTAAGAGCGCAGCACCCACGCCTGGCACTAAGAGCGCAGCACCCAGCCCTGTCCTGTCACCAGCCTTGTCCCCTGTCAGAAGTCCCGTTTCCTCCATGTCCTCTGTGTCCCCCGTGTCTGAATCTGTCGCCACCAGCCCCCGGACTGTTTCCCTGTTTGTCCCTGTCGCCACCAGCCCCCGGACTGTTTCCCCGTTTGTCCCTGTCTCCACCAGCCCCCGGACTGTTTCCCCGTTTGTCCCTGTCGCCACCAGCCCCCGGACTGTTTCCCCGTTTGTCCCTGTCTCCACCAGCCCCCGGACTGTTTCCCCGTTTGTCCCTGTCGCCTCTAAGCCCCGGACTGTTTCCCCCAAGACCTCTCCTCGTGTGGCCCCGGCTAAACCTGCCCAGAAGTCTTGTCCACAGCCCTCATCCCATGGACCCAAGATCCCCGTTCCTCCTGTCCACCCTGGACCTCCCCCCATGAACTTTGTGTTTCCTCCACCCCCTCTGCCTTGCATGTTGTTCCTGATGTTTCACCCCAACCCTGTTATTGTTTATTCTTGTTTACCATTGTTAGTGTTTTCCATGTTTTGTTGGTTTTTATCTTTGTCACAGTCTGTTTTGTCTTGTGTTTAGTTTCCCCTTGAGGAGCGTCTGGAAGCCGCTCCTTAAGGTGGGGGTTCTGTCATGATTCTGCCATCATGTCTCTGATTTCTCCGGTCTTGTGGCAGGATCATGGCAGACCCATGTTTCATGTGCAGCACATGGCCATTTGTTTGGGCCATGTGCTTGCGTTGTCTCGTCTCGTTACCCCGCCCCCTTGTTATCCTCGTCTTGTGATTTGTGTCTAGTCAGTTCCACCTGTCCTTGTCATTAGTGTTCCCTTTATAATCCCTGTGTGTTTGCTGTCCTGTGTCGGTTCATTGTTTGCTGTTTGCATCTGTGTGAAATCTGCCTTGATGTTATACTCTGTTGATATTGCTGGTGAGTACCTTGTCTTAGTTACGTGTCCTGTGAAGATCCTGTTTGTGTATTTGCTGTTAGTTAGTGTCTAGTCTTCTGTCTAAGTATTAGTCTAGTTAGTCTGCCTTGTCTTGTTTTACCCCATCGTGGGCATATTTTCCCCTTTTTGTCAATAAATCGTGTGTTAAGTGTACTCTGTCTGCGTCTGGGTTCATCCGCCATCCCTCCACATAACAGAAAGACTAGTTAGAAAGAAAGATCAGTTAAAAAGAAAGAAAGATTAGTTAGAAAGAAAGCAAAAAATAAAGAAAAATTAGTTAGAAAGAAAGAAAGATTATTTAGAATGAATGAATTGTTTAAAAACGAAGAAAGATTAGTTAAGAAATTATATAGAAATAAAGATTAGTTAGAAAAAAGAATGAAAGATTATTTAGAAAGAAAAAAATCAAAAATAGAAAGAAATATTGTAAGAAAGAAAGATAGATAGATTAGCATGAAAGAAAGAAAGATTAGCAAGTGTTACGATTCTTCTTCTCAAAGATCGCAACAAAGGAAGGGAGACGCCACACAACCGCTCATAAACAATAAGATTTATTTACGTAAAGTATAATTAATCATGAGATGTAAAGAGATCAGTATAAATGTTAGTTAGTATGTCAGCATGTAACTGTAAGTAGAAAGCTCAAGTGATGTCAGTTCAACCAAACATAACCAAACAGATTAAAAAAGTCCAAATCAAAATATCGTCATCAGGGGAAGTACATCACATCAGATCTCCCAAGCGGTTGTGCTCTCCCGTAACCCATATGTCCTGTGAGCTCTCTGGAAGTTCCCAGAGCGGCAACAACATCAGCGAGCCATCGTCGCCGTCTCTCTCTCTGTTTGTCCCATTGTCTTTTAAAAAAACCATGATCTGGTTCAGGTGTAAAGCCACGCCCTCCAGCAATCAGCCTGTAACTCGGGGACAAACACATGAGCACTCACTGCACAACCACTCATTTAACCGTCACACAAAAAGAAAGAAAGAAAGAAAGAAAGAAAGAAAGAAAAGAAAGAAAGAAAAGAAAGAAAGATTTGTTTAAAAGGAAAGAAAGACTAGTTAGAAAGAAAGACTAGTTAGAAAGAAAGATCAGTTAGAAAGAAAGAAAGATTAGTTAGAAAGATAGATAGATAGATTGGTTATAAAGAAATAAAGATTAGTTAGAAAGAAAAATTATTTAAAAAAGAAAGAAAAAAGATTAGCTAAAAAGAAATTATTTAGAAAGAAAGATTAAATAGAAAAAAAGAAAGATTAGTTAGAAAGATAGATAGATTAGTAAGAAAGACAGATTAGTTAGAATGAAAGCAAAAAAGAAAGAAAGAAAAATTAGAAAGAAAGAAAGATTAGTTAGAAAGATAGATAGATTAGTATGAAAGAAATAAAGATTATTTAGAAAGAAAGAAAGAATTGTTAAAAAAGAAAGAAAGATTAGTTAGAAAAAAGAATGAAAGATTATTTAAAAAGAAAAAAAGAAAAAAAAAAAAGAAATATTAGTAGGAAAGAAAGATTAGTAAGAAAGATAGATAGATTAGTATGAAAGAAAGAAAAGAAAGAAAGAAAGAAAGAAAGAAAGAAAGAATAGTTAGAATGAAAGATTAGTGAGAAAAATAGATATAGTATGAAAGAAAGAAAGATTAGTTTGAAAGAAAGAAAGATTTGTTAAAAAAGAAAGAAAGAAAGTTTAGTTGAAAAGAAATTATTTAGAAAGAAAGATTGAAAGATCATTTAGAAAGAAAGAAAGCAAAAAAAGAAAGAATATTAGTAAGAAAGATTAGTTAAAAAAGATAGATAGTTTAGTTTGAAAGAAAGAAAGATTAGAAAGAAAGAAAGAAAGATTAGTTAAAAAAGAAAGAAAGATTACTAGAAATTTAGTAAAATAGATAGATTAGTATGAAAAGAAAGATTAGTTAGAAAGATAGATGATTAATAAGAAAGAAAGAAAGATTAGTTGAAAGAAAGCAAAAAAGAAAGAAAGAAAGATTAGTTAGAAAGAAATATTAGTTAGAAAGATAAATAAATTAGTATAAAAGAAAGAAAGATTAGTTAGAATAAAGAAAGATTTGTGAAAAAAAGAAAGAAAGATTACTTAGAAAGAAGGAAAAGAAAGAAAGAAAGAAAGAAAGAAAGAAAGATTAGTTGAAAAGAAATTATTTAGAATGAATGATTTGTTAGAAAAAAGAATGAAAGATCATTTAGAAAGAAAGAAAGATGACAGAAAGATTAGTTTAAAAAAGAAAGACTAGTTAGAAAGATCTGTTAGAAAGAAAGAAAGATTAGTTAGAAAGATAGATATAGTATGAAGGAAAGAAAGATTAGTTGAAAGAAAGAAAACAAAAAAGAAAGAAAGAAAAAATAGTTAGAAAGAAAGAAAGATTAGTAAGAAAGATAGATAGATTATTATGAAAGAAAGAAAGATTAGTTGAAAGAAAGAAAGCAAAAAAAGAAAGAAAGAAAGATTAGTCAGAAAGAAAGAAAGAAAGAAAGAAAGAAAGAAAGATTAGTTTAAAAGAAATTATTTAGAAAGAAAAAAAGATTAGTTAGAAAGATAGTATAAAATTAGTATGAAAGAAAGAAAGACTAGAAAGAAAGAAAGAATTGTTAAAAAAGAAATAAAGAAAGAAAAGATTAGTTAGAAAGATTAGTATGAAAGAAAGAAAGATTAGAAAGAAAAAATTGTTAAAAAGAAAGAAAGAAAGAAAGAAAGATTTGGTAAAAAAGAAAGAAAGATTAGAAAGAAAAGAAAGATTAGTTAGAAAGATTATTTAGAAAGAAAGAATTATTAAAAAAGAAAGAAAGAAGGAAAGAAAGATTTATTAAAAAAGAAAGAAAGATTAGAAAGAAAAGAAAGATTTGTTAGAAAGATTAGTTTGAAAGAAAGAAAGATTCGTTAAAAAAGAAAGACTAGTCTGGAAGAAATATCAGTAAGAAAGAAAGAAAGAAAGAAAGATTAGTTAGAAAGAAAGAAAGATTAGTCAGAAAGAAAGAAAATTATTTAGAAAGATAGAAAGAAAGATTTGTTGAAAATAAATTATTTAGAAAGAAAGATTAGTTGAAAAGAAATTATTTTAGAAAGAAAGATTAGTTTGAAAGATTTAGAAAGTTAGAAAAGAAAGAAATATTCTTTAAAAAAGAAAGAAAGACTAGTTAGGAAAGATCAGTAAGAAAGAAGAAAGATAGTTTGAAATTAGTATGAAAGAAAGATTAGAAAGAAAGAATTGTTAAAAAAGAAAGAAAGAAAGATTTGGTAAAAAAGAAAGAAAGATTACTTAGAAAGAAAAGAAGGATTAGTTAGAAAGAAGAAATATTCTTTAAAAAAGAAAGAAAGACTAATTAGGAAGAAAGATCAGTTAGAAAGTTAGAGTAGTTAAAGAAAGAAAGATTAGTTAGAAAGAAAGGAAAAATATAGAAAGAAAGATAGTTGAAAAGAAATTATGTTGAAAAATTAGTTAGAAATAAAGAAAGGTTTGTTAAAAAGAAAGAAAGATGAGTTAAAAAGAAAGACAGAAAGATTAATTAGAAAGAAAAATAGAAAATGAGTTAAAAAGAAAGACTAGTTAGAATGAAAGAAAGACTAGTTAGAAAGAAAGATCAGTTAAAAGAAAGAAAGATTAGTTAAAAAGAAAGACAGAAAGATTAATTAGAAAGAAAGATAGAAAATGAGTTAAAAAGAAAGACTAGTTAGAATGAAAGAAAGACTAGTTAGAAAGAAAGATCAGTTAAAAGAAAGAAAGATTAGTTAGAAAGAAAGCAAAAAAGAAAGAAAAATTTGTTAGAAAAAGAAAGATTATTTAGAATGAATGAATTGTTTAAAAACGAAGAAAGAAAGAAAGATTAGTTGAAAAGAAATTATATAGAAATAAAGATTAGTTAGAAAAAAGAATGAAGATTATTTAGAAAGAAAAATCAAAAATAGAAAGAAATATTGTAAGAAAGAAAGATTAGTTAGAAAGATAGATAGATTAGCATGAAAGAAAGAAAGATTAGCAAGAAAGAAAGAAAAGAAAGAAAGAAAGAAAGAAAGAAGAAAGAAAGAAAGAAAGGAAAGAAAGAAGAAGAAAGAAAGAAAGATTTGTTTAAAAGGAAAGAAAGACTAGTTAGAAAGAAGACTAGTTAGAAAGAAAGATAAGTTACAAAGAAAGAAAGATTAGTTAGAAAGATAGATAGATAGATTGGTTATAAAGAAATAAAGATTAGTTAGAAAGAAAAATTATTTAAAAAAGAAAGAAAAGAGATTAGCTAAAAAGAAATTATTTAGAAAGAAAGATTAAATAGAAAAAAAGAAAGATTAGTTAGAAAGATAGATAGATTAGTAAGAAAGACAGATTAGTTAGAATGAAAGCAAAAAAGAAAGAAAGAAAAATTAGAAAGAAAGAAAGATTAGTTAGAAAGATAGATAGATTAGTATGAAAGAAATAAAGATTTTTTAGAAAGAAAGAAAGAATTGTTAAAAAAGAAAGAAAGATTAGTTAGAAAAAAGAATGAAAGATTATTTAGAAAGAAAAAAAGCAAAAAAAAGAAAGAAATATTAGTAGGAAAGAAAGATTAGTAAGAAAGATAGATAGATTAGTATGAAAGAAAGAAAGAATAGTTAGAATGAAAGATTAGTTAGAAAAATAGATATAGTTAGGATTGGAAAGAAAGAAAGTGTAATTAGTTAAATTATTAGAAAGAAAGAAAAGATATTTAGAGAATAAAAAAAGAAAGAAAGATATTAGTAAAGATTAGTTAAAAAAGATAGATGTTAGTTAAAGAAAGATAGATTAGAAAGAAAGAAAGATAAGTAAAAGATTAGTTAAAAAGAAAGATTACTAGAAATTTAGTAAAATAGATAGATTAGTATGAAAAGAAAGATTAGTTAGAAAGATAGATGATTAATAAGAAAGAAAGAAAGATTAGTTGAAAGAAAGCAAAAAAGAAAGAAAGAAAGATTAGTTAGAAAGAAATATTAGTTAGAAAGATAAATAAATTAGTATAAAAGATGGAAAGATTAGTTAGAATAAAGAAAGATTTGTGAAAAAAAGAAAGAAAGATTACTTAGAAAGAAGGAAAGAAGAAAGAAAGAAAGAAAAGAAAGGAAAGAAGAAGAAAGATTAGTTGAAAAGAAATTATTTAGAAAGAAAGATTAGTTAGAAAAAAGAATGAAAGATTATTTAGAAAGAAAGAAAGATGACAGAAAGATTAGTTAAAAAGAAAGACTAGTTAGAAAGATCAGTTAGAAAGAAAGAAAGATTAGTTAGAAAGATAGATATAGTATGAAGGAAAGAAAGATTAGTTGAAGAGAAAGAAAGCAAAAAAGAAAGAAAGAAAAAATAGTTAGAAAGAAAGAAAGATTAGTTAGAAAGATAGATAGATTATTATGAAAGAAAGAAAGATTAGTTGAAAGAAAGAAAGCAAAAAAGAAAGAAAGAAAGATTAGTCAGAAAGAAAGAAAGAAAGAAAGAAAGATTAGTTTAAAAGAAATTATTTAGAAAGAAAAAAAAGATTAGTTAGAAAGATAGTATGAAATTAGTATGAAAGAAAGAAAGACTAGAAAGAAAGAAAGAATTGTTAAAAAAGAAATAAAGAAAGAAAAGATTAGTTAGAAAGATTAGTATGAAAGAAAGAAAGATTAGAAAGAAAAAATTGTTAAAAAAGAAAGAAAGAATGAAAGATTTGTTAAAAAAGAAAGAAAGTTTAGAAAGAAAAGAAAGATTAGTTAGAAAGATTATTTAGAAAGAAAGAATTATTAAAAAAGAAAGAAGGAAAGAAAGATTTATTAAAAAAGAAAGAAAGATTAGAAAGAAAAGAAAGATTTGTTAGAAAGATTAGTTTGAAAGAAAGAAAGATTCCTTAAAAAAGAAAGACTAGTCTGGAAGAAATATCAGTAAGAAAGAAAGAAAGAAAGATTAGTTAGAAAGATAGATAGATTAGTTAGAAAGAAAGAAAGATTAGTCAGAAAGAAAGAAAATTATTTAAAAAGATAGAAAGAAATATTAGTTGAAAATAAATTATTTAGAAAGAAAGATAAGTTACAAAGAAAGAAAGATTAGTTAGAAAGATAGTATGAAAATAGTATGAAAGAAAGATTAGTTAGAAAGAAAGAAAAATTATTTAGAAAGAAAGATTAGTTGAAAAGAAATTATTTAGAAAGAAAGATTAGTTAGAAAGATTTAGAAAGTTAGAAAGAAAGAAAGATTCGTTAAAAAAGAAAGAAAGACTCGTTAGGAAGAAAGATCAGTAAGAAGGAAAGAAAAAGATTAGTTAGAAAGATAGTATGAAATTAGTATGAAAGAAAGAAAGATTAGAAAGAAAGAAAGAATTAAGAAAGAAAGAAAGAAAGAAAGAATTTTTCTTTCTTTCTTTTTCTTCTTTCTTTCTTTCTTTCTTTTTCTTTCTTTCTTACTAATCTTTCTCTCTTTTATACTAATTTATCTATCTTTCTAACTAATCTTTCTGTCTTTCTAACTAATCTTTCTTTTTGCTTTCTTTCTTTTTTTGCTTTCTAATCTTTCTTTCATACTAATCTTTCTTTCTTTTTTATCTTTCTTTCTAACTAATCTTTCTCTCTTTTATACTAATTTATCTATCTTTCTAACCAATCTTTCTTTTTTTCTAACTAATCTTTCTAAATAATTTCTTTCTAATCTTTCTTACTAACTAATCTATCTTTTTAACTAGTCTTTCTTTATTTTTTACTAATCTTTCTGTCTTCTTCTTCTTTCTTTCTTTCTTTCTTTCTTTCTTTTTCTTTTTTTCTTTTCTTTTTTTGTTTCTTTCTCTCTTTCTTTCTTTCTTTCTTTCTTTCTTTCTTTCTTTCTTTCTTTTTATATCTTTCCTTTCTCTTTCTACTAATCTTTCTAACTAATCTTTCTTTTCTTCCTTAATCTTTCTTTTTCTTTCTTTCTTTTTTCTTTCTTTTTTCTTTCTTTCTTTCTTCTTTCTTTCTTTTTCTTTCTTTCTTTCTTTCTTTCTTCTTCTATTAATAAATAATTTATTTTCAACTAATCGTTCTTTCTATCTAATCTTTCTTTCTTTTTGCTTTGTTTCTAACTAATCTTTCTTTCTTTCTTAACATCTATCTATCTATCTAATTTTTCTTTCTTTCTTTTTTGCTTTCTTTCTAAGTAATCTTTCTTTCTTTCTAATAATCTTTCTTTCTAACTAGTCTTTCATTCTAACTAGTCTTTCTTTTTAACTCATTTTCTATCTTTCTTTCTAATAAATCTTTCTTTCTAACTGATCTATCTATCTTTCTAACTAATCTTTCTTTCTAACTGTTCTTTTTTCCCTAACTAGTCTTTATTTTTTAATGAATCTTTCCTTCTTTCTTTCTAACTTATCTTTAAACTAATCTTTCATTCTTTTCTAACTATCTTTCTTTTTCTTTCTTTTTTCTTTCTTCTTTCTTTCTTCTTTTCTTTCTTTCTTCTTCTTCTTTCTTTCTTTTTTCTTTCTTTCTTTCTTTCCTTTCTTTCTTTCTTTCTTTCTTTCTTTCTTTCTTTCTTTCTAACTAATCTTGTTTCTAAATAATCTTTCTTTTATTGTACCTATTGTCTTCTATTTTCAGAATGTATAGAAAGATCAAGGTCGAGGACTCTTTGGAAGAAATATTTTCAGCAGGTCAAATATGGAATACTTCTAACATCAGGAGTCTGTGAGTTTATATTGAAAAAAAAAAGAAAAAGAAGTTAAACTTTTGAAGACCCTTTTGCCATAATTATTTTCAATGGGTCAAATATGGACAACTTTCTGGCTGATGTAACATCAAAAGGAGTCAATGAGAATGTATAGAAAGATTAAAATCGAGGACTCTTTGGCAGAAATATGTTCAGCAGGTCAAATATGGAATAATTTAACATCAGAAGGAGTCTGTGAGTTTATATTGAAAAAAATAATAAAAAATAAATAAAATAAAACACTCTAGAGTTTATATCGTTAAAAAAATACTTTTGAGGAACGTTTGGCCTGAATTATTTTCAATGGGTCAAATATGGACAACTGTCTGGCTGATGAAACATGAAAAGGAGTCAATGAAAGATCAAGGGCGAGGACTCTTTGGAAGAAAAATTTTCAGCAGGTCAAATATGGAATACTTTTAACATCAGGAGTCTGAGTTTATATTAAAAAAAAAAACTATTTATTTTGAAAAAAAAAAAAACCCTTCGAGGACCCTTTGGTCAGAATTATTATCTTTCATTCTTATTTTCTAACTAATCTTTCTTTTTCTTTCTTTCTTTCTTTCTTTCTTTCTTTCTTTCTTTCTTTCTTTCTTTCTTTCTTTCTTTCTTTCTTTCTTCTTTCTTTCTTTCTTTCTTTCAACTTATCTTTGTTTCTAAATAATCTTTCTTTCTATTGTACCTATTGTCTTCTATTGTCAGAATGTATAGAAAGATCAAGGTCGAGGACTCTTTGGAAGAAATATTTTCAGCAGGTCAAATATGGATTACTTTTAACATCAGGAGTCTGTGAGTTTATATAAAAAATAAAATAAAAAACTTCTGTGAGTCTACAATTAAAAAAACAACAACCTTTTGAGGCCCTTTGGCCAGAATTATTTTAAATGGGTCAAATATGGACAACTGTCTGGCTGATGTAGCATCAAAAGGAGTCAATGAGAATATATAGAAAGGACTCTTTGGAAGAAATATTTTCAACAGGTCAAATATGGAAAACTTTTAAAATCAGGAGTCTGTGAGTTTATATTGAGAAAAAAAACCTCTGTGAGTTTATAAATTAAAAAAAAAATACTTTTGAAGAACCTTTGGCAAGAAGTATTTTCAATGCGTCAAATATGGACAACTATCCGGCAGATGTAACATCAGAAGGAGTCAATGAGAATGTATAGAAAGATCAAGATCAAGGACTCTTTGGTGAAATATTTTCAGCAGGTCAAATATGGACAAATGCATGGGTGAAATACCAGAAGTTCTAGTCTATGAGCTTTAATGGTAGAATAAAAATTGATAAGTTAAAAAATAGATAAGTAAAGATAGAAAAGTTAAAAAGAAAGAAAGAAAGAGATATTAGTTAGAAAAAATAAAAATTAGTTAGAAGACAGAAAGAATGATTAGTTGAAAGAAAGAAGAAAGAAAGAAAGAAAGAAAGGAAAGAATTTAGTTTAGAAGAAGATTAGTTAAAAAAAGAAAGATTACTTAGAAAGAAAGATAGAAAGATTAGTTAGAAATAAATATAGATAAGTTAGAAAAAAAGATTAGTTAAAAAAGAAAGATTAGTTAGAAAGAAAGAAAGATTAGTTAAAAATGAACGAAAGATTAGTTAGAAAAAAGAAAGAAAGATTAGTTAGAAAGATAGATAGATTAGTATGAAAGAAAGATTAGTCAGAAAGAAAGATTAGTCAGAAAGAAAGATTAGTCAGAAAGAAAGATTAGTCAGAAAGAAAGAAAGAAAGAAAGAAAGAAAGAAAAGAAAGAAAGAAGAAGAAAGAAAAAAAAGAATGAAATATTTGTTAAAAATGAAAGAAAAATTACTTGAAAGAAAGAAAGATGACTTAGAAAGATTAGTTAAAAAAGAAAGAAAGACTAGTGAAAGAAAGATCAGTTAGAAAGACAAAAAGATTTGTTAGAAAGAAAGATCAGTTAGAAAGAAAGAAAGATTAGTTAGAAAGAAAGAAAGATTAGTTGAAAGAAAGAAAGATTCGTTAAAAAACGAAAGAAAGACTAGTTAGGAAGAAAGATCAGTAAGAAAGAAAGAAAGATTAGTTAGAAAGATAGATAGATTAGTTAGAAAGAAAGAAAGATTATTAGAAAGAAAAATTATTTAGAAAGATAGAAAGATTAGATAAAAAGAAATTATTAATTGCAAAAAAGAAAGTAAAATTAGTTCGAAAGAAAGATTAGTTAGAAAGAAAGATTAGTTAGAAAGATAGATAGATTAGTATGAAAGAAAGATGAAGTTAGAAAGAAAGAAAGATTTGTTAAAAAAGAAAAAAGGAATACTTGAAAGAAAGAAAGAAAGAAGGAAAGAAAGAAAGATCAGTTAGAAAGAAAGAAAGATCAGTTAGAAAGAAAGAAAGAATGATTAGTTAAAAAGAAAGATTAGTTAGAAAGATAGATAGATTAGTTAGAAAGAACGAAAAATGAGTTAGTAAGAAAAAAAGAAAGAAAGATTAGTTAGAAAGAAAGATAGAAAAATTAGTTAGAAAGAAAGGCTAGTTAGAAAGAAAGAAAGATTTGTTAAAAAAGAAAGAAAGATTAATAAAAGAAAGATTGTTAGAAAGATTAGTTGAAAGAAGAAAAGATTCGTTAAAAAAGAAAGACTAGTCTGGAAGAAAATATCAGTAAGAAAGAAAGAAGAGAAAGAAATTAGTTTAGAAAGAAAGAAAGATTAGTCAGAAAGAAAGAAAATATTAGAAGTAGAAAGAAAGATTTGTTGAAAATAAATTATTTAGAAAGAAAGATTAGTTGAAAAAGAAATTATATAGAAAGAGAAAGTTAGTTGAAAGATTTAGAAAGTTAGAAAGAAAGAAATTTCTTTAAAAAAGAAAAAAGACTAGTTAGGAAAGAAAGATCAGTAAGAAAGAAAGAAGATAGTTTGAAATTAGTATGAAAGAAAGATTAGAAGAAAGAATTGTAAAAAAGAAAGAAAGAAAGATTTGGTAAAAAAGAAAGAAAGAATTATTAGAAAGAAAAAGAAGGAATAGTTAGAAAGAAAGAAATATTTTAAAAAGAAGAAGTAAAAGACTAATTAGAAGAAAGACAGTTAGAAGTTAGAGTATTAAATAGAAAGAAAGATTAGTTAGAAAGAAAGAAAAATATTAGAAAGAAAGTAGTTGAAAAGAAATTATGTTGAAAAATAGTTAGAAATAAAGAAAGGTTTTAAAAAGAAAAGAAAAGATGAGTTAAAAGAAAGACAGAAAGATTAATTAGAAAGAAAAATAGAAATGAGTTAAAAAGAAAGACAGTTAGAATGAAAGAAAGACTAGTTAGAAAGAAAGATCAGTTAAAAAGAAAGAAAAGATTAGTTAAAAGAAAGACAGAAAGATTAATTAGAAAGAAAGATAGAAAATGAGTTAAAAAGAAAGATGTTAAATGAAAGAAAGACTAGTTAGAAAGAAAGATCAGTAAAAAGAAAGAAAGATTAGTTAGAAAGAAAGCAAAAAAGAAAGAAAAATTTGTTAAGAAAGAAAGAAAGATTATTAGAATGAATGAATTGTTTAAAAACGAAGAAAGAAAGAAAGATTAGTTGAAAGAAATTATATAGAAATAAAGATTAGTTAGAAAAAAGATATGAAAGAAAGATATTTAGAAAGAAAAAATCAAAAATAGAAAGAAATATTGTAAGAAAGAAAGATTAGTTAGAAAGATAGATAGATTAGCATGAAAGAAAGAAGGATTAGCAAGTGTTACGATTCTTCTTCTCAAAGATCGCAACAAAGGAAGGGAGACGCCACACAACCGCTCATAAACAATAAGATTTATTTACGTAAAGTATAATTAATCATGAGATGTAAAGAGATCAGTATAAATGTTAGTTAGTATGTCAGCATGTAACTGTAAGTAGAAAGCTCAAGTGATGTCAGTTCAACCAAACATAACCAAACAGATTCAAAAAGTCCAAATCAAAATATCGTCATCAGGGGAAGTACATCACATCAGATCTCCCAAGCGGTTGTGCTCTCCCGTAACCCATATGTCCTGTGAGCTCTCTGGAAGTTCCCAGAGCGGCAACAACATCAGCGAGCCATCGTCCGTCTCTCTCTCTGTTTGTCCATTGTCTTTTAAAAACACCATGATCTGGTTACAGGTGTAAAGCCACGCCCTCCAGCAATCAGCCTGTACAAAACACATGAGCACTCACTGCACAACCACTCATTGAACCGTCACAAAGAAAGAAAGAAAGAAGAAAGAAAGAAAGAAAAGAAAAAAGAAAGAAAGAAAGAAAGAAAGAAAAAAGAAAGAAAAGAAAGAAAAGAAAGAAAAAAGAAAGAAAGAAAAGAAGAAAGAAAGAATAGAAAGATAGATAGATAGATTGGTTATAAAGAAATAAAGATTAGTTAGAAAGAAAAATTATTTAAAAAAGAAAGAAAAAGATTAGCTAAAAAGAAATTATTTAGAAAGAAAGATTAAATAGAAAAAAAGAAAGATTAGTTAGAAAGATAGATAGATTAGTAAGAAAGACAGATTAGTTAGAATGAAAGCAAAAAGAAAGAAAGAAAAATTAGAAAGAAAGAAAGATTAGTTAGAAAGATAGATAGATTAGTATGAAAGAAATAAAGATTATTTAGAAAGAAAGAAGAATTGTTAAAAAAGAAAGAAAGATTAGTTACAAAGAAAGAAAGATTAGTTAGAAAGATAGTATGAAAATAGTATGAAAGAAAGATTAGTTAGAAAGAAAGAAAAATTATTTAGAAAGAAAGATTAGTTGAAAAGAAATTATTTAGAAAGAAAGATTAGTTAGAAAGATTTAGAAAGTTAGAAAGAAAGAAAGATTCGTTAAAAAAGAAAGAAAGACTCGTTAGGAAGAAAGATCAGTAAGAAGGAAAGAAAAAGATTAGTTAGAAAGATAGTATGAAATTAGTATGAAAGAAAGAAAGATTAGAAAGAAAGAAAGAATTAAGAAAGAAAGAAAGAAAGAAAGAATTTTTCTTTCTTTCTTTCTTTCTTTCTTTCTTTCTTTCTTTCTTACTAATCTTTCTCTCTTTTATACTAATTTATCTATCTTTCTAACTAATCTTTCTGTCTTTCTAACTAATCTTTCTTTTTGCTTTCTTTCTTTTTTTGCTTTCTAATCTTTCTTTCATACTAATCTTTCTTTCTTTTTTATCTTTCTTTCTAACTAATCTTTCTCTCTTTTATACTAATTTATCTATCTTTCTAACCAATCTTTCTTTTTTTCTAACTAATCTTTCTAAATAATTTCTTTCTAATCTTTCTTACTAACTAATCTATCTTTCTAACTAGTCTTTCTTTATTTTTTAACTAATCTTTCTGTCATCTTTCTTTCTTTCTTTCTTTCTTTCTTTCTTTCTTTCTTTCTTTCTTTCTTTCTTTTTTTCTTTCTTTTTTTGTTTCTTTCTTCTCTCTTTCTTTCTTTCTTTCTTTTCTTCTTCTTTCTTCTTTCTTTCTTTCTTTCTTTCTTTCTTCTTTCTTTTTAACAAATCTTCCTTTCTTTCTAACTAATCTTTCTAACTAATCTTTCTTTTCTTCCTGAGTAATCTTTCTTTCTTTCTTTTCTTTCTTTCTTTCTTTTCTTTCTTTCTTTCTTTCTTTTTCTTTCTTTCTATTAATAAATAATTTTTTTTCAACTAATCGTTCTTTCTATCTAATCTTCTTTCTTTTTTGCTTTGTTTCTAACTAATCTTTCTTTCTTTCTTAACAATCTTCTTCTTCTATTTTCTTTCTTTCTTTTTGCTTTCTTTCTAGTAATCTTTCTTTCTTTCTAAATAATCTTTCTTTTAACTAGTCTTTCATTCTAACTAGTCTTTCTTTTTAACTCATTTTCTATCTTTCTTTCTAATAAAATCTTTCTTTCTAACTGATCTATCTATCTTTCTAACTAATCTTTCTTTCTAACTGTTCTTTCTTCCTAACTAGTCTTTATTTTTTTAATGAATCTTTCCTTCTTTCTTTCTAACTTATCTTTTAAAACTAATCTTTCATTCTTATTTTCTAATATCTTTCTTTTTCTTTCTTTCTTCTTTCTTTCTTTCTTTCTTTCTTTCTTTCTTTCTTTCTTTCTTTCTTTCTTTCTTTCTTTCTAACTAATCTTTGTTTCTAAATAATCTTTCTTTTTATTGTACCTATTGTCTTCTATTTTCAGAATGTATAGAAAGATCAAGGTCGAGGACTCTTTGGAAGAAATATTTTCAGCAGGTCAAATATGGAATACTTCTAACATCAGGAGTCTGTGAGTTTATATTGAAAAAAAAAAGAAAAAGAAGTTAAACTTTTGAAGACCCTTTTGCCATAATTATTTTCAATGGGTCAAATATGGACAACTTTCTGGCTGATGTAACATCAAAAGGAGTCAATGAGAATGTATAGAAAGATTAAAATCGAGGACTCTTTGGCAGAAATATGTTCAGCAGGTCAAATATGGAATAATTTAACATCAGAAGGAGTCTGTGAGTTTATATTGAAAAAAATAATAAAAAATAAATAAATATAAAACACTCTAGAGTTTATATCGTTAAAAAAATACTTTTGAGGAACGTTTGGCCTGAATTATTTTCAATGGGTCAAATATGGACAACTGTCTGGCTGATGAAACATGAAAAGGAGTCAATGAAAGATCAAGGGCGAGGACTCTTTGGAAGAAAAATTTTCAGCAGGTCAAATATGGAATACTTTTAACATCAGGAGTCTGAGTTTATATTAAAAAAAAAAACTATTTATTTTGAAAAAAAAAAAAACCCTTCGAGGACCCTTTGGTCAGAATTATTATCTTTCATTCTTATTTTCTAACTAATCTTTCTTTTTCTTTCTTTCTTTTCTTTCTTTCTTTCTTTCTTTCTTTCTTTCTTTCTTTCTTTCTTTCTTTCTTTCTTTTTTCTTTCTTTCTTTCTTTCTTTCTTTCTTTCTTTCTTTCAACTTATCTTTGTTTCTAAATAATCTTTCTTTCTATTGTACCTATTGTCTTCTATTGTCAGAATGTATAGAAAGATCAAGGTCGAGGACTCTTTGGAAGAAATATTTTCAGCAGGTCAAATATGGATTACTTTTAACATCAGGAGTCTGTGAGTTTATATAAAAAATAAAATAAAAAACTTCTGTGAGTCTACAATTAAAAAAACAACAACCTTTTGAGGCCCTTTGGCCAGAATTATTTTAAATGGGTCAAATATGGACAACTGTCTGGCTGATGTAGCATCAAAAGGAGTCAATGAGAATATATAGAAAGGACTCTTTGGAAGAAATATTTTCAACAGGTCAAATATGGAAAACTTTTAAAATCAGGAGTCTGTGAGTTTATATTGAGAAAAAAAACCTCTGTGAGTTTATAAATTAAAAAAAAAATACTTTTGAAGAACCTTTGGCAAGAAGTATTTTCAATGCGTCAAATATGGACAACTATCCGGCAGATGTAACATCAGAAGGAGTCAATGAGAATGTATAGAAAGATCAAGATCAAGGACTCTTTGGTGAAATATTTTCAGCAGGTCAAATATGGACAAATGCATGGGTGAAATACCAGAAGTTCTAGTCTATGAGCTTTAATGGTAGAATAAAAATTGATAAGTTAAAAAATAGATAAGTAAAGATAGAAAAGTTAAAAAGAAAGAAAGAAAGAGATATTAGTTAGAAAAAATAAAAATTAGTTAGAAGACAGAAAGAATGATTAGTTGAAAGAAAGAAAGAAAGAAAGAAAGAAAGAAAGAATTTAGTTTAGAAGAAGATTAGTTAAAAAAAGAAAGATTACTTAGAAAGAAAGATAGAAAGATTAGTTAGAAATAAATATAGATAAGTTAGAAAAAAAGATTAGTTAAAAAAGAAAGATTAGTTAGAAAGAAAGAAAGATTAGTTAAAAATGAACGAAAGATTAGTTAGAAAAAAGAAAGAAAGATTAGTTAGAAAGATAGATAGATTAGTATGAAAGAAAGATTAGTCAGAAAGAAAGATTAGTCAGAAAGAAAGATTAGTCAGAAAGAAAGATTAGTCAGAAAGAAAAAGAAAGAAAGAAAAGAAAGAAAGAAAGACAGAAAGAAAGAAAGAAAAAAAGAATGAAATATTTGTTAAAAATGAAAGAAAAATTACTTGAAAGAAAGAAAGATGACTTAGAAAGATTAGTTAAAAAAGAAAGAAAGACTAGTGAAAGAAAGATCAGTTAGAAAGACAAAAAGATTTGTTAGAAAGAAAGATCAGTTAGAAAGAAAGAAAGATTAGTTAGAAAGAAAGAAAGATTAGTTGAAAGAAAGAAAGATTCGTTAAAAAACGAAAGAAAGACTAGTTAGGAAGAAAGATCAGTAAGAAAGAAAGAAAGATTAGTTAGAAAGATAGATAGATTAGTTAGAAAGAAAGAAAGATTTATTAGAAAGAAAAATTATTTAGAAAGATAGAAAGATTAGATAAAAAGAAATTATTAATTGCAAAAAAGAAAGTAAAATTAGTTCGAAAGAAAGATTAGTTAGAAAGAAAGATTAGTTAGAAAGATAGATAGATTAGTATGAAAGAAAGATGAAGTTAGAAAGAAAGAAAGATTTGTTAAAAAAGAAAAAAGGAATACTTGAAAGAAAGAAAGAAAGAAGGAAAGAAAGAAAGATCAGTTAGAAAGAAAGAAAGATCAGTTAGAAAGAAAGAAAGAATGATTAGTTAAAAAGAAAGATTAGTTAGAAAGATAGATAGATTAGTTAGAAAGAACGAAAAATGAGTTAGTAAGAAAAAAAGAAAGAAAGATTAGTTAGAAAGAAAGATAGAAAAATTAGTTAGAAAGAAAGGCTAGTTAGAAAGAAAGAAAGATTTGTTAAAAAAGAAAGAAAGATTACTTAAAAGAAAGATGACAGAAAGATTAGTTAAAAAAGAAAGATCAGTTAGAAAGAAAGAAAGATTAGTTAGAAACAAAGATCAGTTAGAAAGAAAGATTAGTTAGAAAGATAGATAGATTAGTATGAAAGAAAGAAAGATGTTAGAAAGAAAAATCAGTTAGAAAGAAAGATTAATAAAAATTATTTAGAAAGGTAGAAAGATTAGATAAAAAGAAATTATTAATTGCAAAAAAGAAAGTAAAATTAGTTCGAAAGAATGATTAGTTAGAAAGATAGATTAGTACGAAAGAAAGAAAAAAAGATTAGGAAAGCAAAAAAGAAAGAAAGAAAAATTAGTTAGAAAGATAGATTAGTTAGAAAGATAGATATATTAGTATGAAAGAAAGAAAGATTAGTTAGAAAGAAAGAAAGATTTGTTAAAAAAGAAAGAAAGAATATTTGAATGAAAGAAAGAAAGAAAGAAAGATCAGTTAGAAAGAAAGAAAGAATGAGTAGTTAAAAAGAAAGATTAGTTAGAAAGATAGATAAGTTATAAAGAACGATAAATGACTTAGTAAGAAATAGAAAAAAGAAAGAAAGATTAGTTAGAAAGAAAGATAGAAAAATTAGTTAGAAAGAAAGGCTAGTTAGAAAGAAAGATTTGTTAAAAAAAGAAAGAAAGATTACTTGAAAGAAAGAAAGATGGGAGAAAGATTAGTTAAAAAAGAAAGATCAGTTAGAAAGAAAGAAAGATTAGTTAGAAAGAAAGATCAGTTAGAAAGAAAGATTAGTTAGAAAGATATATAGATTAGTATGAAAGAAAGAAAGATGTTAGAAAGAAAAATCAGTTAGAAAGAAAGATTAGTTAGAAAGATTATTTAGAAAGAAAGAAAGATTAGTTAAAAAAGAAAGAAAGATTCGTTACAAAAGAAAGAAAGACCTGTTAGAAAGAAAGATCAGTAAGAAAGAAAGAAAGATTAGTTAGAGAGATAGTATGAAATTAGTATGAAAGAAAGAAAGATTAGAAAGAAAGAATTGTTAAAAAAGAAAGAAAGAAAGAAAGATTTGTTAAAGAAAGATTATTTGGAAAGAAAAGAAAGATTAGTTAGAAAGATTTAGAAAGTTAGAATTAAAGAAAGATTCGTTAAAAAAGAAAGAAAGACTAGTTAGGAAGAAAGATCAGTAAGAAAGAAAGAAAGATAGTTTGAAATTAGTATGAAAGAAAGATTAGAAAGAAAGAAATAATTGTTAAAAAAGAAAGAAAGAAATATTCTTTAAAAAAGAAAGAAAGACTAGTTAGGAAGAAAGATCAGTTAGAAAGATAGAGTAGTTAAAAAGAAAGACTAGTTAGAATGAAAGAAAGACTAGTTAGAAAGAAAGATCAGTTAAAAAGAAAGAAAGATTAGTTAAAAAGAAAGACAGAAAGATTAATTAGAAAGAAAGATAGAAAATGAGATAAAAAGAAAGACTAGTTAGAATGAAAGAAAGACTAGTTAGAAAGAAAGATCAGTTAAAAAGAAAGAAAGATTAGTTAGAAAGAAAGCAAAAAAGAAAGAAAGAAAAATTAGTTAGAAAGAAAGAAAGATTATTTAGAATGAATGAATTGTTTAAAAACGAAGAAAGATTAGTTAAGAAATTATGTAGAAATAAAGATTAGTTAGAAAAAAGAATGAAAGATTATTTAGAAAGAAAAAATCAAAAATAGAAAGAAATATTGTAAGAAAGAAAGATTAGTTAGAAAGATAGATAGATTAGCATGAAAGAAAGAAGGATTAGCAAGTGTTACGATTCTTCTTCTCAAAGATCGCAACAAAGGAAGGGAGACGCCACACAACCGCTCATAAACAATAAGATTTATTTACGTAAAGTATAATTAATCATGAGATGTAAAGAGATCAGTATAAATGTTAGTTAGTATGTCAGCATGTAACTGTAAGTAGAAAGCTCAAGTGATGTCAGTTCAACCAAACATAACCAAACAGATTCAAAAAGTCCAAATCAAAATATCGTCATCAGGGGAAGTACATCACATCAGATCTCCCAAGCGGTTGTGCTCTCCCGTAACCCATATGTCCTGTGAGCTCTCTGGAAGTTCCCAGAGCGGCAACAACATCAGCGAGCCATCGTCGTCGTCTCTCTCTCTGTTTGTCCCATTGTCTTTTAAAACACCATGATCTGGTTCAGGTGTAAAGCCACGCCCTCCAGCAATCAGCCTGTACAAACACATGAGCACTCACTGCACAACCACTCATTGAACCGTCACACAAGAAAGAAAGAAAGAAAGAAAGAAAGAAAGAAAGAAAGAAAGAAAGAAAGAAAGAAAGAAGAAAGAAAGAAAGAAAGAAAAGAAAGAAAGAAAGAAAGAAAGAAAGAAAGAAAGAAGAAAGAAAGAAAGAAATAGAAAGATAGATAGATAGATTGGTTATAAAGAAATAAAGATTAGTTAGAAAGAAAAATTATTTAAAAAAGAAAGAAAAAAGATTAGCTAAAAAGAAATTATTTAGAAAGAAAGATTAAATAGAAAAAAAGAAAGATTAGTTAGAAAGATAGATAGATTAGTAAGAAAGACAGATTAGTTAGAATGAAAGCAAAAAGAAAGAAAGAAAAATTAGAAAGAAAGAAAGATTAGTTAGAAAGATAGATAGATTAGTATGAAAGAAATAAAGATTATTTAGAAAGAAAGAAAGAATTGTTAAAAAAGAAAGAAAGATTAGTTAGAAAAAAGAATGAAAGATTATTTAAAAAGAAAAAAAGAAAAAAAAAGAAAGAAATATTGTAGGAAAGAAAGATTAGTAAGAAAGATAGATAGATTAGTATGAAAGAAAGAAAAGAAAGAAAGAAAGAAAAAGAATAGTTAGAATGAAAGATTAGTTAGAAAAATAGATATAGTATGAAAGAAAGAAAGATTAGTTTGAAAGAAAGAAAGATTTGTTAAAAAAGAAAGAAAGTTTAGTTGAAAAGAAATTATTTAGAAAGAAAGATTGAAAGATCATTTAGAAAGAAAGCAAAAAAGAAAGAAAGAATATTAGTAAGAAAGATTAGTTAAAAAAAGATAGATAGTTTAGTTTGAAAGAAAGAAAGATTAGAAAGAAAGAAAGATTAGTTAAAAAAGAAAGAAAGATTACTAGAAATTTAGTAAAATAGATAGATTAGTATGAAAAGAAAGATAGTTAGAAAGATAGATGATTAATAAGAAAGAAAGAAAGATTAGTTGAAAGAAAGCAAAAAAGAAAGAAAGAAAGATTAGTTAGAAAGAAATATTAGTTAGAAAGATAAATAAATTAGTATAAAAGAAAGAAAGATTAGTTAGAATAAAGAAAGATTTGTGAAAAAAAGAAAGAAAGATTACTTAGAAAGAAGGAAAAGAAAGAAAGAAAGAAAGATTAGTTGAAAAGAAATTATTTAGAAAGAAAGATTAGTTAGAAAAAAGAATGAAAGATCATTTAGAAAGAAAGAAAGATGACAGAAAGATTAGTTAAAAAAGAAAGACTAGTTAGAAAGATCTGTTAGAAAGAAAGAAAGATTAGTTAGAAAGATAGATATAGTATGAAGGAAAGAAAGATTAGTTGAAAGAAAGAAAACAAAAAAGAAAGAAAGAAAGATTAGTCAGAAAGAAAGAAAGAAAGAAAGAAAGATTAGTTTAAAAGAAATTATTTAGAAAGAAAAAAGATTAGTTAGAAAGATAGTATAAAATTAGTATGAAAGAAAGAAAGACTAGAAAGAAAGAAAGAATTGTTAAAAAAGAAATAAAGAAAGAAAAGATTAGTTAGAAAGATTAGTATGAAAGAAAGAAAGATTAGAAAGAAAAAATTGTTAAAAAAGAAAGAAAAAAGAAAGAAAGATTTGTTAAAAAAGAAAGAAAGATTAGAAAGAAAAGAAAGATTAGTTAGAAAATTATTTAGAAAGAAAGAATTATTAAAAAAGAAAGAAAGAAGGAAAGAAAGATTTATTAAAAAGAAAGAAAGATTAGAAAGAAAAGAAAGATTTGTTAGAAAGATTAGTTTGAAAGAAAGATTCGTTAAAAAAGAAAGACTAGTCTGGAAGAAATATCAGTAAGAAAGAAAGAAAGAAAGAAAGATTAGTTAGAAAGATAGATAGATTAGTTAGAAAGAAAGAAAGATTAGTCAGAAAGAAAGAAAATTATTTAGAAAGATAGAAAGAAAGATTAGTTGAAAATAAATTATTTAGAAAGAAAGATGTTACAAAGAAAGAAAGATTAGTCAGAAAGATAGTATGAAAATAGTATGAAAGAAAGATTAGTTAGAAAGAAATAAAGATTAGTTAGAAAGAAAGAAAAATTATTTAGAAAGAAAGATTAGTTGAAAAGAAATTATTTAAAAAGATTAGTTAGAAAGATTTAGAAAGTTAGAAAGAAAGAAAGATTCGTTAAAAAAGAAAGAAAGACTAGTTAGGAAGAAAGATCAGTAAGAAAGAAAGAAAGATAGTTTGAAATTAGTATGAAAGAAAGATTAGAAAGAAAGAATTGTTAAAAAAGAAAGAAAGAAAGATTTGGTAAAAAAGAAAGAAAGATTACTTAGAAAGAAAAGAAGGATTAGTTAGAAAGAAAGAAATATTCTTTAAAAAAGAAAGAAAGACTAATTAGGAAGAAAGATCAGTTAGAAAGATAGAGTAGTTAAATAGAAAGAAAGATTAGTTAGAAAGAAAGAAAAAAAAATTTAGAAAGAAAGATAGTTGAAAAGAAATTATGTTGAAAAATTAGTTAGAAATAAAGAAAGGTTTGTTAAAAAGAAAGAAAGATGAGTTAAAAAGAAAGACAGAAAGATTAATTAGAAAGAAAAATAGAAAATGAGTTAAAAAGAAAGACTAGTTAGAATGAAAGAAAGACTAGTTAGAAAGAAAGATCAGTTAAAAAGAAAGAAAGATTAGTTAAAAAGAAAGACAGAAAGATTAATTAAAAGAAAGATAGAAAATTAGTTAAAAAGAAAGACTAGTTAGAATGAAAGAAAGAAAGATCAGTTAAAAAGAAAGAAAGATTAGTTAGAAAGAAAGCAAAAAAGAAAGAAAGAAAAATTAGTTAGAAAGAAAGAAAGATTATTTAGAATGAATGAATTGTTTAAAAACGAAGAAAGAAAGATTAGTTGAAAAGAAATTATATAGAAATAAAGATTAGTTAGAAAAAAGAATGAAAGATTATTTAGAAAGAAAAAATCAAAAATAGAAAGAAATATTGTAAGAAAGAAAGATTAGTTAGAAAGATAGATAGATTAGCATGAAAGAAAGAAAGATTAGCAAGGAAAGAAGAAAGAAAGAGAAGAAAGAAAGAAAAAGAAAGAAAGAAAGAAAAAGAAAGAGAAGAAAGAAAGAAAGAAAGAAAGATTTGTTAAAAGGATAGAAAGACTAGTTAGAAAGAAAGACTAGTTAGAAAGAAAGATAAGTTACAAAGAAAGAAAGATTAGTTAGAAAGATAGATAGATAGATAGATTGGTTATAAAGAAATAAAGATTAGTTAGAAAGAAAAATTATTTAAAAAAGAAAGAAAAGAGATTAGCTAAAAAGAAATTATTTAGAAAGAAAGATTAAATAGAAAAAAAGAAAGATTAGTTAGAAAGATAGATAGATTAGTAAGAAAGACAGATTAGTTAGAATGAAAGCAAAAAAGAAGAAAGAAAAATTAGAAAGAAAGAAAGATTAGTTAGAAAGATAGATAGATTAGTATGAAAGAAATAAAGATTATTTAGAAAGAAAGAAAGAATTGTTAAAAAAGAAAGAAAGATTAGTTAGAAAAAAGAATGAAAGATTATTTAGAAAGAAAAAAAAGCAAAAAAAAGAAAGAAATATTAGTAGGAAAGAAAGATTAGTAAGAAAGATAGATAGATTAGTATGAAAAAGAAAGAATAGTTAGAATGAAAGATTAGTTAGAAAAATAGATATGTATGAAAGAAAGAAAGATTAGTTTGAAAGAAAGAAAGATTTGTTAAAAAAGAAAGAAAGTTTAGTTGAAAAAAATTATTTAGAAAGAAAGATTGAAAGATCATTTAGAAAGAAAGAAATCAAAAAGAAAGAAAGAAATTATGAAGAAAGATTAGTTAAAAAAGATAGATAGTTTAGTTTGAAAGAAAGAAAGATTAGAAAGAAAAAAGAAAGATTAGTTAAAAAAGAAAGATTACTAGAAATTTAGTAAAATAGATAGATTAGTATGAAAAGAAGATTAGTTAGAAAGATAGATGATTAATAAGAAAGAAAGAAAGATTAGTTGAAAGAAAGCAAAAAAGAAAGAAAGAAAGATTAGTTAGAAAGAAATATTAGAAAGATAAATAATTAGTATAAAAGACAGAAAGATTAGTTAGAATAAAGAAAGATTTGAGAAAAAAAGAAAGAAAGATTACTTAGAAAGAAGGAAAGATAAGAAAAAGAAAGAAAGAAAAAAGAAGAAGATTAGTTGAAAGAAATTATTTAGAAAGAAAGATTAGTTAGAAAAAGAATGAAAGATTATTTAGAAAGAAAGAAAGATGACAGAAAGAATAGTTAAAAAGAAAGATAGTTAGAAAGATCAGTTAGAAAGAAAGATTAGTTAGAAAGATAGATATAGTATGAAGAAAGAAAGATTAGTTGAAAGAAAGCAAAAAAGAAAGAAAGAAAAATAGTTAGAAAGAAAGAAAGATTAGTTAGAAAGATAGATAGATTATTATGAAAGAAAGAAAGATTAGTTGAAAGAAAGAAACGCAAAAAAGAAAGAAAGAAAGATTAGTAGAAAGAAAGAAAGAAAGAAAGAAAGAAAAAAGAAAGAAAGAAAGAAAATTAGTTAAAAGAATTATTAGAAAGAAAAAAGATTAGTTAGAAAGATAGTATGAAATTAGTATGAAAGAAAGACTAGAAAGAAAGAAAGAATTGTTAAAAAGAAATAAGAAAGAAAAGATTAGTTAGAAAGATTAGTATGAAAGAAAGATTAGAAAAAAAATTGTTAAAAAGAAAGAATGAAAGATTTGTTAAAAAAGAAATTTAGAAAGAAAAGAAAGATTAGTTAGAAAGATTATTTAGAAAGAAAGAATTATTAAAAAAGAAAGAAGGAAAGAAAGATTTATTAAAAAAGAAAGAAAGATTAGAAAGAAAAGAAAGATTTGTTAGAAAGATTAGTTTGAAAGAAAGAAAGATTCGTTAAAAAGAAAGACTAGTCTGGAAGAAATATCAGTAAGAAAGAAAGAAAGATTAGTTAGAAAGAGAGATAGATTAGTTAGAAAGAAAGAAAGATTAGTCAGAAAGAAAGAAAATTATTTAGAAAGATAGAAGAGAAAGATTAGTTGAAAATAAATTATTTAGAAAGAAAGATAAGTTACAAAGAAAGAAGATTAGTTAGAAAGAAAAATTATTTAGAAAGAAAGATTAGTTGAAAAGAAATTATTTAGAAAGAAGATTAGTTAGAAAGATTTAGAAAGTTAGAAAGAAAGAAAGATTCGTTAAAAAAGAAAAGAAGACTCGTTAGGAAGAAAGATCAGTAAGAAGGAAAGAAAAAGATTAGTTGAATAGAAAGATTAGTATGAAATAAGAAAGATTGAAAGAAAGAAAGAATTAGAAAGAAAGAAAGAAGATAGAAAGAAAGAAAGAAAAGAAAGAAAGAAAGATAAAAAGAAAGAAAGAAAGATAAGAAAGAAAGAAAGAGAAAGATTCGTTACAAAAAGAAAAAAAGAGTTTGGAAGAAAGATCAGTTAGAAAGATAGTTAGTTAGAAAAGAATGAAAATTATTTAGAAAGAAAGAAAGATTAGTTGAAAAGAAAGAAAGATGAGTTAAAAAGAAAAGACAGAAAGCTTAATTAGAATGAAAGATAGAAAATGAGTTGAAAAAAGACTAGTTAGAATTAAAGACTAGTTAGAAAGAAAGATCAGTTAGAAAGAAAGAAAGATTAGTTAGAAAGAAAGCAAAAAAGAAAGAAAAATAGTTAGAAAGAAAGAAAGATTATTTAGAAAGAAAGATCATTTAGAAAGAAAGAAAGATTAGTTAGAAAGATATACAGATAGATTAATTAAAAAGAAATAAATATTAGTTAGAAAGAAAAATTATTAAAAAAGAAAGATTAGTTAAAAATAAATTATTTAGAAAGAAAGATTAGATAGAAATAGAGAAAGATTAGTTAGAAAGATAGATACATTAGTATGAAAGAAAGAAAAATTAGTCAGAAAGAAAGTAAAAAAGAAAGAAAAGTTACTTAGAAAGATGTTAGAAAGATAGATTAGCATGAAAGACTATTTAGAAAGAAAGAATTGTTAAAAAAGAAAGATTACTTGAAAAGAAATTATTTAGAAAGATTAGTTAGAAAAAAGAATGAAAGATTAATTAGAAAGAAAAAAAAGAAAAGAAATATTAGTAAGAAGAAATTAGAAAGAAAGAAGAAAGAAAGAAAGAAAGAAAGAAAAAGAAAGAAAGAAAGAAAGAAAGAAAGAAAGAAAGAAAGAAAGAAAGAAAGAAAGAAAGAAAGAAAGAAAGAAAAAAAAAAAAAAGAAAGAAAAGAGATCAATTAGTAAGATACTATTTAACTACTTTTAAAAATAGTAAGAGCAGATGGCATTGCTCTTCTCTTAGTTGCACTGCGTTTGCACTACGGAATGAGTTAGTTCTTTTATGCATTGGAAAGTGACAGATCATTTGATGTTTTCTCATCAGTAGACAAATATATTATTTGTATGTAAAGCAAAAAGCAATATGTTGTGGGTTGTCTTTTCAACATTTAATGATTTTTCTTAATTAAAACTGAAAATGGTTAGTTGAGGAAAGATTGATCTTTTTTGCAATGTTATCTTAAACGTTCTTGAATGCATTGCAATGCAAAAAAGGGCATATTACTTTTATTTTATTCTTCAAAGCACAACACTCGATCGTGTGTGCAATGCATTACAATGCCGATTGCATTGCACATCTCTTTAATGCACTACGAAATGAGGTAGTTCTTGAATGCAATTGCTATGCCACAAAAGTGCATGATTCTTATGTTATTCTTCAATGCAACGCTTGATCGTAAGTAAGTGCAATGCAAAAGGCAACAGCAGATTGCATTGCACATCTCTTTAATGCACAACGGGGTGAATTAGTTCTGCAATGCAACAAAGTGCTTATCCTCCAATGCACAACTCTTGATCGTATGTGCAATGCATTGCAATGCAGATTGCATTGCACATCTCTTTAATGCACTACGAAATGAGGTAGTTCTTGAATGCAATTGCTATGCCACAAAAGTGCATGATTCTTATGTTATTCTTCAATGCAACGCTTGATCGTAAGTGCAATGCAAAAGGCAACAGCAGATTGCATTGCACAACTCTTTAATGCACAACGGGGTGAATTAGTTCTTGAATGCATTGCAATGCAACAAAGTACATATTGCTTATATGTTATTCTTCAATGCACAACTCTTGATCGTGTGTACAATTTAATGCAACAACAGATTGCATTGCAATCTCTTCAATGCACTATGGGAATAGTTCCTGAATGCATTGCAATGCATTTACTGTAAGTGCATATTGCTTAGATGTTATTCTTCACTGCACAACGCATGATCGTATGTGCAATGCATTGCAGCAGTAGATTGCATTGCACATCTCTATGCACTACTGGGGGATTTAGTTATTGAATGCATTGCAATGCAAAAAAGTGCATATTGCTTTTATGTTATTCTTCAAGCCACAACGCTTGATCGTATGTGCAATGCAAGGCAACAACAGATTGCATTGCAATCTTTTCAATGCACTTCGGATTAGTTCCTTAATGCATTGCAATGCATATAAGTGCATAGTGTTTACATGTTATTCTTTTCTGCACATCGTGTGCAATGCATTACAACAGCAGATTACATTGCACATCTCTTCAATGCACTTTCGAAAGAGTTAGTTCCTGAATGCATTGCACATTGCAGTAGATTGCACTGCACATCTTTTTAATGCACTATTGAGTGAGTTAGTTATTGAATGCATTGCAATGCAAAAAAGTGCATATTGCTTATATGTTGTTATTCTTCAATTCTTTTCGATCGGTTGCGCAATAACAGAATGCATTGCAATCCCTTCAATGCACTTCGGAATAGTTCATGAATGCAATGCAAATGTGCATATTGCTTATATGGTATGCTTCACTGCACATCGCTTGATCGTTTGTGGGGTGATTTGTGATAGTGCACTGAAATTTGACAAGCAGATAAATGAAATCATTAGAACGAGTTTTTTTAAATTGAGGATGACTTCAAAAATTAAGCCTTTTTTATCTCACAAAGATCTGGAAAAAATAATTCATGCATTTTTCACCTCAAAATTAGATTATTGCAACTCATTATATTATGGTGCTCAAAATAAAGTTCTAGATAGACTACAGATGGTCCAAAATGCGGCTGCAAGATTGCTGACAGGCTCTCGCAAATTCGACCATATTACTCCGGTGTTAAAATCATTACATTGGCTGCCTGTCACCTTTAGGATTCATTTTAAAATTCTGCTATTTGTATTTAAATCTCTACATGGGTTAGCCCCATCTTATATTGCTGATCTAATACAGGAACAAAAGTCAATGAGATCGCTACGATCACAATTTCAGAAACGTCTTGTTGTTCCGCGGTCAAAGATGAAGACTAGAGGGGATCGCGCATTTGCGGTCGCAGCCCCTAAATTATGGAACAGTTTACCTTTGTATATTAGGGATCTTCCGTATACACTCAGTCCAAATTTAAAAGCCATCTGAAAACATATTTCTTTATGATAGCGTTCGAATAAGATAAGTGTGAAGGGTGCTAGTGTCATTTTTATTTTTTTATTATTCCTTATAAATATTAAAGAATGTTTTTTATAAAGTTTATATTACCTAATAATTGTTTTTCTCTGTTTATTGTTTTACTGGTTGTACAGCACTATGGTCAACTGTGTTGTTTTATTCAGTGCTTTATAAATAAATTTGAATTTGAATTTGTGCAATGCATTGCAACAGGAGATTCCATTGCACATATCTTCAATGCACTATGGAGTGAGTTCTTGAAATCATTGCAATGCAACAAAGTAAATAATGCGTATATGCTATTCTACAAGGCACAAGGCTTGATAATGCAATGCCACAGCAGATCTCTTTCTTTCTTTCTTTCTTTCTTTCTTTCTTTCTCTTTCTTTCTTTCTTTCTTTCTTTCTTTCTTTCTTTCTTCTTTCTTTCTTCTTCTTTTCTCTTTTTCTTTCTTTCTTTCTTTCTTTCATACTAATCTTTCTTTCTTTATTATTTCTAATTTGTCCTTTTTAATAATCTTTCTTTCAACTAATTATTTCTTTTTTGAGTAATCTTTCTAACTAATCTTAATTTATTTACAACTAATCTTTCTTTCTTTCTTTTCTTTATAACTAACCTTTTATTATTTCTAAATAATCTTTCTTTCTTTCTTTTTTGGTTTTCTTTCTTTTTTAACTAATCTTTCTTTCTTTCTAACTAATATTTCTTTCTAATTATTTTTTTTACTAATCTTTCTTTCTAACTAATATTAATTTATTTATAACTAATCTTTCTTTTTTAACTAAACTATATATATTTCTAATAATCTTTCTTTCTTTCAACTAACCTTTTATTCTTTCTAAATAATCTTTCATTCTTACTTTTTTGGTTTTCTTTCTTTCTTCTTTAACTAATCTTTCTTTCTTTCTAAATGATCTTTCTTTTATTATCTACTCTTTCTAACTAATCTTTCTTTCTTTAACTAATCTTTCTACTAATCTTTCTTTCTTTTTTAACAATCTTTCTTTTTTCATTCTAACTAATCTTTCCTTTTTAATACTAAAGTATCTTTTTTCTATATAATCTTTCTTTCTAACTAATCTTTCTTTCTTTCTTTCTTTTTTGCTTTCTTTCTAACTAATCTTTCATTATTTTTTTAAAATCTTCCTTTCTAAATTTCTTTTTTTCTTTTTGAATAATCTTTCCTTCTAAGTAATCTTAATTAATTTATAACAGATCTTCATTTCTAACTAGTCTTTCTTTCGTTTTTAACTAATCTTTCTGTCATCTTTCTTTCTTTCTTCTTTTTTAACAAATCTTTCTTTCTTTCTAACTATTTCTTTCTAACTAGCAATATTTTTCTTTTGTAAAAAATCTTTCTTTCTTTCTTTCTTTCTTTCTTTCTTTCTTTCTTTCTTTTCTTTTTCTTTCTTTTTCTTTTCTTTCTTTTCTTTCTTTCCCTTTTTTTTTTTTTTTCTCTTTCTTTCTTTCTTTCTTTCTTTCTTTTCTTTCTTTCTTTCTTTCTTTCTTTCTTTCTTTCTCTTTCTTTCTTTCTTTCTTTCTTTCTTTCTTTTTTAACAGATCTTCCTTTCTTTCTAACTAATCTTTCTAACTAATCTTTCTTTCTTCCTAATAATCTTTCTTTCTTTCTTCTTTCTCTTTTCTTTCTTTCTTTCTCTTTCTTCTTTCTTTTCTTTCTTTCTTTCTTTCTTTTCTTTCTATTTAATATTTACTTTTCAACTTAATCGTTTCTTTCTATCTAATCTTTCTTTCTTTTTTCTTTGTTTCTAACTAATCTTTCTTCTTCTTTCTTCTTAACAATCTTCTATCTATCTAATTTTTCTTTCTTTCTTTTTTGCTTTCTTTCTAATAATCTTTCTTCTTTCTAAATATCTTTCTTTCTAACTATGTCTTTCTTCTAACTAGTCTTTTTCTTTTTAACTAATCTTTCTTTCTCTAAATCTTTCTTTCTAATAATCTTTCTTTCTAATGATCTATCTTTCTTTCTAATAATCTTCTTCTTTCTAACTGTTCTTTCTTTCCTAACTAGTCTTTATTTTTTAATGAATCTTTCCTTCTTTCTTTCTAACTATTTCTATCTATCTATCAACTAATCTTTCTTTCTTTTATTCTTTCTAACTAATTCTTTCTTTCTCTTTCTTTCTTTCTCTTTCTTTTTTTTTTTATCTTTCTCTTCTTTCTTTCTACTTTCTTTTCTTCTTTCTTCTCTTTTTCTACTATTCTTTCTTTTCTTTTTCTTTCTTTCTTTCTTCTTCTTTTCTTTCTTTCTTTCTTCTTTTCTTTCTTTCTTTCTTTCTTTCTTTCTTTCTTTCTTTCTTTCTTTTCTTTTTCTTTCTTCTTTCTTTCTTTCTTTCTTTCTAACTAATCTTTGTTTCTAAATAATCTTTCTTTTTATTGTACCTATTGTCTTCTATTGTCAGAATGTATAGAAAGATCAAGGTCGAGGACTCTTTGGAAGAAATATTTTCAGCAGGTCAAATATGGAATACTTCTAACATCAGGAGTCTGTGAGTTTATATTGAAAAAAAAAAGAAAAAGAAGTTAAACTTTTGAAGACCCTTTTGCCATAATTATTTTCAATGGGTCAAATATGGACAACTGTCTGGCTGATGTAACATCAAAAGGAGTCAATGAGAATGTATAGAAAGATTAAAATCGAGGACTCTTTGGCAGAAATATGTTCAGCAGGTCAAATATGGAATAATTTAACATCAGAAGGAGTCTGTGAGTTTATATTGAAAAAAATAATAAAAAATAAATAAATATAAAACACTCTAGAGTTTATATCGTTAAAAAAATACTTTTGAGGAACGTTTGGCCTGAATTATTTTCAATGGGTCAAATATGGACAACTGTCTGGCTGATGAAACATGAAAAGGAGTCAATGAAAGATCAAGGTCGAGGACTCTTTGGAAGAAAAATTTTCAGCAGGTCAAATATGGAATACTTTTAACATCAGGAGTCTGAGTTTATATTGAAAAAAAAAACTATTTATTTTGAAAAAAAAAACCCTTCGAGGACCCTTTGGTCAGAATTATTCTCTTTCATTCTTATTTTTCTAACTAATCTTTCTTTTTTCTTTCTCTTCTCTTTCTCTTTCTTTTTTCTTTCTTTTCTTTCTTTCTTTCTTTCTCTTTCTTTCTTTCTTTCTTTCTTTCTTTCTTTCTTTCTTTCTTTCTTTCTTTCTTTCTTTCAACTTATCTTTGTTTCTAAATAATCTTTCTTTCTATTGTACCTATTGTCTTCTATTGTCAGAATGTATAGAAAGATCAAGGTCGAGGACTCTTTGGAAGAAATATTTTCAGCAGGTCAAATATGGATTACTTTTAACATCAGGAGTCTGTGAGTTTATATAAAAAATAAAATAAAAAACTTCTGTGAGTCTACAATAAAAAAAAAAAAAACCTTTTGAGGCCCTTTGGCCAGAATTATTTTAAATGGGTCAAATATGGACAACTGTCTCATTGAGGAGTCAATGAGAATATATAGAAAGATCAAAGTCGAGGACTCTTTGGAAGAAATATTTTCAACAGGTCAAATATGGAAAACTTTTAACATCAGGAGTCTGTGAGTTTATATTGAGAATTTTTTTTTTTAAAATTTTAAATTTAAGTTTATAAATTAAAAAAAAATCAAGGACTCTTTGGTGAAATATTTTCAGCAGGTCAAATATGGACAAATGCATGGGTGAAATACCAGAAGTTCTAGTCTATGAGCTTTAATGGTAGAATAAAAATTGATAAGTTAAAAAATAGATAAGTAAAGATAGAAAAGTTAAAAAGAAAGAAAGAGAAAGAAAGAAAGAATTTAGTTTAGAAGAAGATTAGTTAAAAAAAGAAAGATTACTTAGAAAGAAAGATAGAAAGATTAGTTAGAAATAAATATAGATAAGTTAGAAAAAAAGATTAGTTAAAAAAGAAAGATTAGTTAGAAAGAAAGATTAGTTAAAAATGAACGAAAGATTAGTTAGAAAAAAGAAAGAAAGATTAGTTAGAAAGATAGATAGATTAGTATGAAAGAAAGATTAGTCAGAAAGAAAGATTAGTCAGAAAGAAAGATTAGTCAGAAAGAAGAAAGAAAGAAAGAAAGAAAAGAAAGAAAGAAAGAAAAAAGAAAGAAAGATAATTTGTTAAAAATGAAAGAAACATTACTTGAAAGAAAGAAAGATGACTTAGAAAGATTAGTTAAAAAAGAAAGAAAGACTAGTGAAAGAAAGATCAGTTAGAAAGAAAAAGATTTGTTAGAAAGAAAGATCAGTTAGAAAGAAAGAAAGATTAGTTAGAAAGAAAGAAAGATTAGTTGAAAGAAAAAAGATTCGTTAAAAAACGAAAGAAAGACTAGTTAGGAAGAAAGATCAGTAAGAAAGAAAGAAAGATTTGTTAGAAAGATAGATAGATTAGTTAGAAAGAAAGAAAGATTATTAGAAAGAAAAATTATTTAGAAAGATAGAAAGATTAGATAAAAAGAAATTATTAATTGCAAAAAAGAAAGTAAAATTAGTTCGAAAGAAAGATTAGTTAGAAAGAAAGATTAGTTAGAAAGATATAGATTAGTATGAAAGAAAGATGAAGTTAGAAAGAAAGAAAGATTTGTTAAAAAAGAAAAAAGGAATACTTGAAAGAAAGAAAGAAAGAAGGAAAGAAAGAAAGATCAGTTAGAAAGAAAGAAAGATCAGTTAGAAGGAAAGAAAGAATGATTAGTTAAAAAGAAAGATTAGTTAGAAAGATAGATAGATTAGTTAGAAAGAACGAAAAATGAGTTAGTAAGAAATAGAAAAAAGAAAGAAAGATTAGTTAGAAAGAAAGATAGAAAAATTAGTTAGAAAGAAAGGCTAGTTAGAAAGAAAGAAAGATTTGTTAAAAAAGAAAGAAAGATTACTTAAAAGAAAGAAAGATGACAGAAAGATTAGTTAAAAAAGAAAGATCAGTTAGAAAGAAAGAAAGATTAGTTAGAAACAAAGATCAGTTAGAAAGAAAGAATAGTTAGAAAGATAGATAGATTAGTATGAAAGAAAGATGTTAGAAAGAAAAATCAGTTAGAAAGAAAGATTAATAAAAATTATTTAGAAAGGTAGAAAGATTAGATAAAAAGAAATTATTAATTGCAAAAAAGAAAGTAAAATTAGTTCGAAAGAAAGATTAGTTAGAAAGATAGATAGATTAGTACGAAAGAAAGAAAAAAAGATTAGGAAAGCAAAAAAGAAAGAAAGAAAAATTAGTTAGAAAGATAGATTAGTTAGAAAGATAGATAGATTAGTATGAAAGAAAGAAAGATTAGTTAGAAAGAAAGATTTGTTAAAAAAGAAAGAAAGAATACTTGAATGAAAGAAAGAAAGATCAGTTAGAAAGAAAGAAAGAATGAGTATTAAAAAGAAAGATTAGTTAGAAAGATAGATAAGTTATAAAGAACGATAAATGACAATAAGAAATAGAAAAAAGAAAGAAAGATCTAGATTAGTATGAAAAGAAAGATGTTAGAAAGAAAAATCAGTTAGAAAGAAAGATTAGTTAGAAAGATTATTTAGAAAGAAAGAAAGATTAGTTAAAAAAGAAAGAAAGATTCGTTACAAAAGAAAGATCTGTTAGAAAGAAAGATCAGTAAGAAAGAAAGAAAGAAAGATTAGTTAGAGAGATAGTATGAAATTAGTATGAAAGAAAGAAAGATTAGAAAGAAAGAATTGTTAAAAAAGAAAGAAAGAAAGAAAGATTTGTTAAAGAAAGATTATTTGGAAAGAAAAGAAAGAAAGATTTAGAAAGTTAGAATTAAAGAAAGATTCGTTAAAAAAGAAAGAAAGACTAGTTAGGAAGAAAGATCAGTAAGAAAGAAAGAAAGATAGTTTGAAATTAGTATGAAAGAAAGATTAGAAAGAAAGAAATAATTGTTAAAAAAGAAAGAAAGAAATATTCTTTAAAAAAGAAAGAAAGACTAGTTAGGAAGAAAGATCAGTTAGAAAGATAGAGTAGTTAAAAAGAAAGACTAGTTAGAATGAAAGAAGACTAGTTAGAAAGAAAGATCAGTTAAAAAGAAAGAAAGATTAGTTAAAAAGAAAGACAGAAAGATTAATTAGAAAGAAAGATAGAAAATGAGTTAAAAAGAAAGACTAGTTAGAATGAAAGAAAGACTAGCTACTAATTATTATCTTGAGCCAAATAAGCAAGCTGACATTCAGTACAATCTATATCTTTTATTTAGAATACATACAAATGTAATTTACGTCTTTTAGTTTGTCAAAAGATTTGAAGTACCGTGTTTGAAGACTGCGCATGTGCGAACGTGCTCTACTATGTAAGAACGAGCTAAATATTGAGTCTGGTAATCAAGCAAAATAACTGAGAAAATTTAGAAATAGTCCTCAGATGACATGTCTGTAATTTATATAAACAAATCGAGCGTTAATTGGATCTCAAACCGTTTCATTAAAAGTAGTTATATTACTCCACCACGTGCGAGACGTCATAAACCAACGTGGTTGAACGATACTTTGCGACAATGCGTTTCGGGAAACAGTCGCAACTAGCTAGTTGATTTCTCCAACGATGCATCGTACTATGGTAGTGAAGCAGCGAGTTACATTGTTGTACGGGAAACGCACCCCTGTAACTCGGGGACAAACACATGAGCACTCACTGCACAACCACTCATTCAACCGTCACACAAAGAAAGAAAGAAAGAAGAAAAGAAAGAAAAGAAAAAGAAAGAAAGAAAAAAGAAAAAAAGAAAGAAAGAAAGAAAGAAAGAAAGAAAGAAGAAAGAAAGAAAGATTTGTTTAAAGGAAAGAAAGACTAGTTAGAAAGAAAGACTAGTTAGAAAGAAAGATCAGTTAGAAAGAAAGAAAGATTAGTTAGAAAGACAGATAGATAGATTGGTTATAAAGAAATAAAGATTAGTTAGAAAGAAAAATTATTTAAAAAAGAAAGAAAAGAGATTAGCTAAAAAGAAATTATTTAGAAAGAAAGATTAAATAGAAAAAAAGAAAGATTAGTTAGAAAGATAGATAGATTAGTAAGAAAGACAGATTAGTTAGAATGAAAGCAAAAAAGAAAGAAAGAAAAATTAGAAAGATTAGTTAGAAAGATAGATAGATTAGTATGAAAGAAATAAAGATTATTTAGAAAGAATTGTTAAAAAAGAAAGAAAGATTAGTTAGAAAAAAGAATGAAAGATTATTTAGAAAGAAAAAAAGCAAAAAAAAGAAAGAAATATTAGTAGGAAAGAAAGATTAGTAAGAAAGATAGATAGATTAGTATGAAAGAAAGAAAGAATAGTTAGAATGAAAGATTAGTTAGAAAAATAGATATAGTATGAAAGAAAGATTAGTTTGAAAGAAAGAAAGATTTGTTAAAAAAGAAAGAAAGAAAGTTTAGTTGAAAAGAAATTATTTAGAAAGAAAGATTGAAAGATCATTTAGAAAGAAAGAAAGCAAAAAAAGAAAGAAAGAATTAGTAAGAAAGATTAGTTAAAAAAAGATAGATAGTTTAGTTTGAAAGAAAGAAAGATTAGAAAGAAAGAAAGATTAGTTAAAAAAGAAAGATTACTAGAAATTTAGTAAAATAGATAGATTAGTATGAAAAGAAAGATTAGTTAGAAAGATAGATGATTAATAAGAAAGAAAGAAAGATTAGTTGAAAGAAAGCAAAAAAGAAAGAAAGAAAGATTAGTTAGAAAGAAATATTAGTTAGAAAGATAAATAAATTAGTATAAAAGAAAGAAAGATTAGTTAGAATAAAGAAAGATTTGTGAAAAAAAGAAAGAAAGATTACTTAGAAAGAAGGAAAAGAAAGAAAGAAAGAAAGAAAGAAAGATTAGTTGAAAAGAAATTATTTAGAAAGAAAGATTAGTTAGAAAAAAGAATGAAAGATTATTTAGAAAGAAAGATGACAGAAAGATTAGTTAAAAAGAAAGACTAGTTAGAAAGATCAGTTAGAAAGAAAGAAAGATTAGTTAGAAAGATAGATATAGTATGAAGGAAAGAAAGATTAGTTGAAAGAAAGAAAGCAAAAAAGATAGAAAGAAAAAATAGTTAGAAAGAAAGAAAGATTAGTTAGAAAGATAGATAGATTATTATGAAAGAAAGAAAGATTAGTTGAAACAAAGAAAGCAAAAAAGAAAGAAAGAAAGATTAGTCAGAAAGAAAGAAAGAAAGAAAGAAAGAAAGATTAGTTTAAAAGAAATTATTTAGAAAGAAAAAAAGATTAGTTAGAAAGATAGTATGAAATTAGTATGAAAGAAAGAAAGACTAGAAAGAAAGAAAGAATTGTTAAAAAAGAAATAAAGAAAAGATTAGTTAGAAAGATTAGTATGAAAGAAAAGATTATTAAAAAAGAAAGAAAGAAGGAAAGAAAGATTGATTAAAAAAGAAAGAAAGATTAGAAAGAAAAGAAAGATTTGTTAGAAAGATTAGTTTGAAAGAAAGAAAGATTCGTTAAAAAAGAAAGACTAGTCTGGAAGAAATATCAGTAAGAAAGAAAGAAAGATTAGTTAGAAAGATAGATAGATTAGTTAGAAAGAAAGAAAGATTAGTCAGAAAGAAAGAAAATTATTTAGAAAGATAGAAAGATTAGTTGAAAATAAATTATTCAGAAAGAAAGATAAGTTACAAAGAAAGAAAGATTAGTTAGAAAGAAAAATTATTTAGAAAGAAAGATTAGTTGAAAAGAAATTATTTAGAAAGAAAGATTAGTTAGAAAGATTTAGAAAGTTAGAAAGAAAGAAAGATTCGTTAAAAAAGAAAGAAAGACTCGTTAGGAAGAAAGATCAGTAAGAAGGAAAGAAAAAGATTAGTTAGAAAGATAGTATGAAATTAGTATGAAAGAAAGAAAGATT